>JAFMTH010000017.1:205000-431213 GCA_020921065.1 Vaccinium darrowii | reverse complement strand
TGTGTGAACAAGAGGCAATTTCATTTCAAAAGTCTAAAGGTATTAAAAAAAATTCATCACAAGAAGAAAAACTTGGGTGCAAATAGGGTTGGAGCTGACGTGGTGCTCCTTCGGCACATTCGGGCCGTCCAAAAGTGCGTTGGACGGTCTGGAGTAAAACACTCTCTCACATCTTTCTCTCTCCTCTTCCTCTCTCTCCCGTTTCTCTCTCAAAATCCGGACCATCCAAATACACTTCGGATGGCCCGGATGTGCTGAGGGTGCACCCCAAGTTTTTCTCCATCACAAGACACTAAAATAAAGAAAAACTCTCAAAATTTAAACACAAGCACATATGCTAGCAAGCTAAAAGACATGAGCCAAGCCACTCATACTAGGGTAAGTGGTGGAGCCGAGAGAGTAGATGGATGCAGAGGGATGGTGGAGTTTTGAAAGAGGCCAGGAGATGGACGAGGGGTGGGCCCCTCGCATATGAAATCCTTGTTGAGAGCGGCGAGGAGAGAGGGGAATTGGTGACAACGAAGAAGGAAAAAAAAAACACACTAGCCAAAATGAGCCCCTGCAGCACGTTGCGTAGCACGGGATCCGGTTCCTCCACGAGCAACCTTTTACTATTGCAAAAGTTATTCATTTCGAGTGGACGGCGGTACGTCGGCGGCCATAGCCACGCCGGCCTTCTTTATCTTCCTCGAAGCCTTGGAGACACGTGGCGTCGGCCGATTTTTAAGCCACGAAATATCCAAATTCTGATAAACATATCCAAGATTTTTTTCGTCCAAGCAATCCTTCACCTTCACCCTGACAAGCTGAGCATTCTCATCGTAGAACAAAAACGACGAATCCAACCAATCCGAGTTGGTAAAATCCTTTCGTTTTCCGCCCAGAGTCTTCCATACGGACCACATCCGGTCCACATTCCCATGATGGCCGAAAAAAATCGGATCCCGACCCGCCGAATAGAAATTACCCATGTCCTCAACATTGGGCTGGGTCCGGTCTCCGCACCATAAATGGACTTGAGTATGAGGGGTGTTTTCAAGGGACCCCGCTCCCGGATCGTCGGTTTCCCCAGCCCGGTACGGGCTACCCATGAAAAGCTTCGCAGTTGTCCCACCAGACACCACTTGTCTGTACATGATTGTTAAATTTTTGGATATTCGCTCCGGAACCGTGGTAGTCGGGTCAGTTTTATCATAGTCCAAATAAATTACATCCCCGGTCTCGGGTATGTGTTTGGCGTCGCGGAGAGCGTTATATAGCGATGAATTCGGGTTGCCGTATAACGCGGGCATTGTTGAAGTTTGTAGGGTGTTTAGGCCAAAAATGAACCACAAATTGGGTATTTGGCCATGGGTGTTGATGATTTGAACTTGAATCAGAGATGGGAGGGTGAGAGATGATGGAGAGGTGTCTGAATATAAATGGTTCAGTCTAAAGAGAGAAAATGAAGAGGAAAGATGGGTTTTTATAGAGGCATTTTGGGAAAAAATGTAGATTAATTTCGGTTAGGGGTCTAAGACGTTAACTAGGTTGATTTGGCCATCCTGAAACGTGATACGGAGGTTAAGAAATATCAGATTTGCAGAGAATCAAATTATTTCGTTTAGAAACTACCCTTCAAAAATCTGCCACGTGGCCCACCTGAGCGCTCAGGTTCATGGACTTGAGCACTCAAGTTCACTGACATGAGCGCTCAAGTGGGTAGATTTGAGCACTCAGGTGGATTGACCTGAGTACTCAGGTCCAACAACGTTTCTTCCTTTGTTTTGAGTTTTTGGGCCATTTTGGTGAGTGTTTGGAGGTTTTTGGAAGATTGGAGGTCTTGTTCAAGATTTAATTGTCGTTCTTGACTTATTCCTCATCATCGGGAATGCCAAGGATTTTCATGAGTTTAAATTAGGGTGTCTGCACTTTGATCACAGAAAGCACCTTATTGTTTTTTATATTCTCAATGATTGATTCAAATTTTCAAAAGTGCCTCGATTACCCTTATCACAAAGTTGACTAATACTTAGAAGACTATGTTTTAAATCATCAACAAATAAAACATCTTCTATGATGGGAGGAGGGGTATTACCTATGTTACATATCGATACCGATAATTTTTCCTTTGCTATTAGCACCAAAGGTTATGATCCCTCCATCCTTTGGAGTTAGAGAATTAAAAACTTTTTCGTCTCCCGTCATATGCCTTTAGCATCCACTATCGAGGTACCACTTTCTTGCAATTGATGTAGACTTGAGTACCTACAATAGCAAGTCAAGAATTGATTTTCGGTACCCAAATCATCTTGGGTCCATGAGGTAGCGCTCAAGCAGAATATGTTTGGTTCTTTTGAACCCAAGTCTTGTTAACATAAGTAGACGAATGTCTTTTTTTATGAAAAGAAGGTGAAATGTGTCCTAATTTACCACAATAATGGCATGTGAGTTTAGAATGACTAGATGAAGAATTTTTCTCGAAAAGATTCTTATGCTCATTTGAGTTATAGCCAATTCCAGTTTTATGAAAAGAACATCTTTGTTTTCCAAGAAGTAAATCCAAACGTTCTTTTCATTTAGTGAATTTTGAAAGAGAATTAGTCAAATCATTAATCCGTTCATGCAATGAATCAACATTAGACTTCTTTCTTAAATCCTCATTTTCTTCGTCCAAAATATTTTTTTCTTTAATAAAATCACGAATTTGTTTATGCAAAGAATCAACATAAAACATCTTTTTCAAATCCTCATTTTCTTCTTCCAAAATATTTTCTCTTCAATCGAACCATTCATCTCTTTTAAAAGATCTTTTGCAAGCCTTGTAAGACTAATATTTTTAGAATTTACTGTTTCAAAATCATGTTCCAATTTACTAAAAGCATCTAATAACTCATCAAAAGATAGAGAAGATGAGTCAAGATCATATACCTCACTTTCTTCTTATGCCATGAATCACAAATTTACAATTCTTGTATCTTGTCATCATTGTAAGAGCTGCTATCATCACTATTAAGTCTCAAACCACCAACATAGCTTTCTTTTTGTTCTTCTTTAAGTACTTTTTGGCTCGAGGACAATCTGTTTTTATGTGGCCGGGCTTTTTGCATTCGTAGAGAATGATTGGATCTCTTTTGCTAGTTTCTTCCTTGTTTTCATCTTTTCTCGGAAACCGTCTATCTTTCCAACCATTCTTGCTCTTGAGATACTTCTTGAAGTTCATGTTGATGAGAGCCATATCTTCATCTTCACTTTCATCGCTTGAATCATTGCTCTTTGATTTGCTTGTAGTTCCTTTAAGAGATTGATCTTTTCTTTTCTTGGTATCCTCCTCATTCATTTTGTAATGAATTTCCTCCATCACAAGGGATCCCATAAGCACATCCATCGTATACGTTGAGAAGTCATTAGATTGCAAGATGATGGAAGTTGTGGTTTTCCAACTCTTTGGAATAGATCTAAGAACCTTCTCTATCATCTCAGATTCGGTATAAGATTTACCAAGAGATTTCAAACCGTTAGTAATATTGGCATATCTAGCAAACATTTGAGATATAGATTCATCTGGTTTCATTTTGAAAAGCTCATAACTATGAACAAGAATATCTATTTTGGACTCCTTAACTTGACTATTCTCTTCGTAGGCTATTTCTAATTTATCTCAAATATCTTTATCCATTTCGGAAGTAGATATTATATTATACTCATTACTACTCAATGCAAAATAAAGAAAATTAATAGCTCTAGTGTTCTTTTCAATGTTGGTTTTTTCTGCATTGGTCCATTCATCTCTAGCTTAGGAACAACAAGATCTCCACACTTCTTAGTCGGGATAATGGGACATTTGGTAATAATTCTCCATAAGTCGTAATCCGTAGATATGACAAATATTCTCATTCTATTTTTCCAATAGCTGAATTTGTTCCCATGAACAAAGGAGGTCTATGGGACGATTGTCCCTCAATGCTTGAAACGTTACTAACAGTTGCCACAGATTGCTCTTAAACTATTAAGTCACAAGATAAGAGTTAAGCTCTGATACCACTTGTTACCCAAAGGACAACCTAGAGAGGAGCTAAATAGGGTTGCTAACAGTAATGCCCAAATAAAAAATTACTAACTGAATGAGGAAAATTAATTAGGTAGATAAATAATTAATTAAAACAAGGCAGTAAACAAAAGAGTAAGGGGAAAAAGATATCACTGGTTCGGTCTAAGCTTTATTCACTGCTCAATCCACTGGCCTGTGGAGTTGCTGTTTTACTAATCATCCAACTAGCTTTTGGTGCCGATTAAACCTTACAAGTTACAATCGTACCGCTAACTTTCCCAAGGAGTTAGCCAAACCGCTAGAGTTTATCTCCCAAACTCTAAAATCACTCATAGAACAAAAATTCAGTTCCATGTGAACTCACTAAGAATTTTTCTAATTCTTAATACAACACGTGAGAAAATTTGTGAAGTGGGAAACTCTCTAAATGAGTGGATAAACAAATTTTGCTCTCAAACTCTAAAATTGATTATATGAAAATGAAGTGTTAAAGTGAATATTTCTCTGTATCGATATTGCTCTAAAATTGCTTGGTGCTTGCTTCATCGGAAGGTCTTCCCTTTTATAGCAAAAACTCAATCGAACGTTGGAAACATTTCCCTTAAATGCTGAATATGAACGTTATGCAGTCTTTTAAGTAAGTAGGTTTGCAACCTTCGTTCGGAACCGGGGGCCCTATAGTGAGTGTGCTCATTATATGCGTGTAGTGAGCTCTCTCAGCCGTCTGATCCGAGATCAGCGGTTTGGATCGTCTTACACTTTAAAAATTACTTTTACATTAACTTTAACTCCAATTTATCCAGACCGTTGATCTCGGATCGGATGGCCGAGAGAGCTCACTACACGCATGTAGTGAGCTCACTCACTACAGACCCCTAATTCCGGAAAAAAATACACACACACCACTTTTTGCACACCACTTGCACACCCATCTCACATAGGGGTGGGTCTCATAGGGTGGACCCCACATATGGGACCCACCCCTATGTGAGAGGGGTGTGCAAAAAGTGGTGTGTGTGTAGAATTGTTCCCTAATTCCCGTTCAAAAGGCCGTAATTGTAAATTGCATCAATCAACAAAGCAGATCACTTTCATATCCTGAACCTGTCGTCTTCTTCTGTAAGAAAAGGAAATGTTCTTGTCATCTTGTGTGGAAATATTCCGGGAGGCTGGGACAAAGAAGTTCTGACATGTGCAAGACTACAGCCAATATTATGTGGCAGATAAGAATTGGAGCATTTGGACCAAGGCTGTAAGAGATAGTGTACACGTGGGCAATAAGAATTGGATCAAAACATTCTTTTAAAACAATTGGTCTAGGAACTGGATAATCATTTGTTTTTCTTGAGACGAAAAAAAAATGTTTTACTAGAGCAAATCACGTCAATGTTTTTATCAAAAACACTTCCTAAACATATATAGTTTTTAAGAAAGAAATCAATTTTGGCTACTATAATCACGGACTTGGGGTTGCTGCTGTGCAATTCATGCACAGCTTGCACAGCAGTTATTGTACACTATCTGAATCGTCCGTTGCTCGGATGTATGGTTCAAATTTCACTTCGTCACATTTGCATTTGAACTGTTTGTTGTAGTGCGTGTAAGATGAAATTTGAACCGTTCATCCGCATAACGGATGGCCCAGATGGTGCACACCACATAGTGCTGTGCATGGGCTGCCCAACAGTAACCCCCAAATCCTATAATCAAAACCAAATATTTCTAACAAAACTTCTTGACTCAAAATGGTATTGCTGTTGCTTATGATGTTCAAAACAGTAGAGCTGTTGCATGGGCTACTCAAAATTACATAGATGTGGCAACAAAATCGTGGATACCGTCCGAAGGGATTGCCTAGTTTTTCAACAGATTTTAGCAATTCAGTTGCTAAAATTAACTATGATTTTAACAAATGAGTTCACCATGTGTTAAAATCATGGTTGCTAAAATCATGGTTGATTTTAGCAACTAGGTTACTAAAAATTGAATAGTTGTTGCTAAATTGAAGTTTTAGCCGATAAGGTAGGTTGGCCATTTCCTAATGTATTAAGTTCGTCCATTGGAGTGACTATCCACTCAATAATTAATAAATTATTTATCAATCTGTAAATGGATCTCATTTTTATCATAAACTGCCATTTAGCCATTCAATTTTAGCTATTTTATTGAAAATGCTCTTATTTAGTGTGCCAAGCAGGAGTGAGATTACCCCACAACCCTTTTCAAGATAATTAAAGATTAATGACTTTTGCACTCTATTTTCTTATAAATTTTGAAGTATATTTTTAAAAGAGAAGTGCGAAAATCAATTTCAAATAATCACGAAATTTTTCAATTTAATAGTAATGGATAACGCCCTGAGTGGTGCATTTCATGTCCTAGGTCGCAATTACTAACGGTACGTCGAAGTCTTTAATGTCTATCACGTGCATCGGTGCATGTATAGCCATAGCCCAAATAAATTGTTTTTCTTTTTTTTAGGCCCAAATAAATTGTTGAAAATAAACGTATGCATGCACACTGAGTGGCCCTATTACGGGGAAAATTATTCACTGGTTTTGGGGTACCGTCCGATGACGTTCAAATTCCCTCACCTAGTCACCTATCACACATGTTTACGTAATTTGTAATTTATACACGTAGTACTAAACTCCGTGGCCGTGTCCCATGACCACCAAATAATAAGTATTACAGAGCTAGAGTAGGGAGCCAGCTGCCCCTGCGACGGTGAAAAGAAAAACAGATGAGCCTTTCCTTCGACTTATTAGTGGTGAAACTAATCGGGGTAGTTGGTAGGTCCATAAAAGATAACTATTGTGTTCTACGAAATCATTTTTATTCGTAATAAGAGAAAATGGCTTCTACAAGTGGTGTTTGTGAGCCTCATTTTTTAATCACGCATTATAGATGTTCTAATGACGAAACAATTGTTGAAAAGTACTTGTGTATGGCATAAAAGTTACCTATGAGGAAACCTGGTAAAATAAAGCCATGAATCAAATGGAGTACTAAGAAATGAGGCTCACAAACACCTTTTGAACACATTGATTATAATACATAAAAGATAAGTGTCATACACATAGGATAATTGCATTTAACCGGAACCATTGATTGCCAAATGAAAGGCCGTAATTGCTCATTACAAGCTCCCGATTCCACGATGAAAAGAAAAACTTGCAAACAGTAGAAATACAGCATGGGCATACCAATTGACCACATCCAACTCAATGGTTAATTATTAAACAAACTCAAGTTCAATATCGGATTATGAATCCGATATCTTATTTACTACGGCTAAAACACTATACCAGTTGTTCTAACCGATCACAAACGAGAATAATACATTGCACCGGCGCCGGTAAATAATCAAGAATCAAACTCAATCTTTGCACCACCGACGGTGACATTATCGGCCCCACTTCTAGGGACCAAAGTTACCACAATTCCATCATCGTCTTCGGCTCCTAAATCCTCCAGCAACTCCGTAATCCCAAGCCTCAAATTAGTCTTGGTCTTGGTCTTACCTTTTCCACCGTGCTTATGCTTATGCGGCAGGTTCACAAAGCTTCCAGCGAACTCGCTGTTTCCCGGCCGAGTCGCCGTCTCGTCATCCTCGTTAATGAAGACGTCAAATTTAACGAAGGATTCTTTGTCCAGCTCTATCCCTTCGATCAGTAGTACTTCCTCTTCGTCATCTTTCTGTTTCCGGGTCCTTGATTTTTTGGGCCTTGCTACCACCGCTTTCACCACTCTGTCGAGTTTTGTGGGAAATACCTGTTGATATTTTTGACACTAAATTTTTGACATGTGTAACACATTGAAGAAGTTTGTACACAGGAGTAGAAGCAGGATTTATCATTAGAGGGTAAAGATTCTATAATAATTAGTCCATCCGTTTCATTTTACTAGTTCCCTATGAAGGTACATGCAAATTTTCAGATAAAATATTAAAATATTTTTGTACATGCAAATTTTGTACATAATTTATCATTAGGAGTGTATTAAAATGGTGAAATCACAACGTAAAGACAACAAGATGTACTCCTATGGGGCAAAATTACAAAAATAACTAAAAAAATATGTATATCCCAAGGAGAATTTCTCGCTCAGGGGGTCAGCTACCCCCCTTGCCCCTTTATGGGGTCGCCTTTGTTTGTACACACATTGTTGTCAACATACATATGAATATAGTTTTTTTTTTTTTTTTATGTGTGAACAAGAGGCAATTTCATTTCAAAAGTCTAAAGGTATTAAAAAAAATTCATCACAAGAAGAAAAACTTGGGTGCAAATAGGGTAAGAGCTGACGTGGTGCTCCTTCGACACATCCAAACCATCCAAAAGTGTGTTGGACGGTCTGAAGTAAAACACTCTCTCACAGCTTTCTCTCTCCTCTTCCTCTCTCCCGTTTCTCTCTCCAAATCCGAATCATCAAAATACACTTTGGATGGGCCGGATGTGCTGAGGCTGCACCCAAGTTTTTCTCCATCACAAGACACTAGAATAAACAAAAACTGTCAAAATTTAAACACAAGCACATATGCTAGCAAGCTAAAAGACATGAGCCAAGCCACTCATACTAGGGTAAGTGGTGGAGCCGAGAGAGTAGATGGATGCAGAGGGATGGTGGAGTTTTGAAAGAGGCCAGGAGATGGACGAGGGGTGGGCCCCTCGCATATGAAATCCTTGTTGAGAGCGGCGAGGAGAGAGGGGAGTTGGTGACAACGAAGAAGGAAAAAAAAAAAAAACACACTAGTCGAAATGAGCCCCTGCAGCACGTTGCATAGCACGGAATCCGGTTCCTCCACGAGCAACCTTTTATTATTGCAAAAGTTATTCATTTCGAGTGGAAATGTGTACAAGAATACCACAAAAGTAAACTAGAGGAATCATTTTATTCTTTTCCTTTAGGTCATGTGTGATACCAATGCATGATGTTCACCGTAGAGACTTTTAATCTTTTGGCATTCATATCACATGGAGTTCTATGAAATTTGTTACGTAGATAAACATCATTTATTTTTTACTAAATTTTTGAAACTTTAGGTAAGATAATACCTGTGCGGCCGGCGGTACGTCGGCGGCCATAGCCACGCCGGCCTTCTTTATCTTCCTCGAAGCCTTGGAGACACGTGGCGTCGGCCGACTTTTAAGCCACGGAATATCCAAATTCTGATAAACATATCCAAGATTTTTTTCGTCCAAGCAATCCTTCACCTTCACCCTGACAAGCTGAGCATTCTCATCGTAGAACAAAAACGACGATTCCAACCAATCCGAGTCGGTAAAATCCTTTCGTTTTCCGCCCAGAGTCTTCCATACGGACCACATCCGGTCCACATTCCCATGATGGCCGAAAAAAATCGGATCCCGACCCGCCGAATAGAAATTACCCATATCCTCAACATTGGGCTGGGTCCGGTCTCCGCACCATAAATGAACTTGAGTATGAGGGGTGTTTTCAAGGGACCCCGCTCCCGGATCGTCTGTTTCCCCAGCCCGGTACGGGCTACCCATGAAAAGCTTAGCAGTTGTCCCACCAGACACCACTTGTCTGTACATGATTGTTAAATTTTCGGATATTCGCTCCGGAACCGTGGTAGTCGGGTCAGTTTTATCATAGTCCAAATAAATTACATCCCCGGTCTCGGGTATGTGTTTGGCGTCGCGGAGAGCGTTATATAGCGATGAATTCGGGTTACCGTATAACGCGGGCATTGTCATGGACGCGGGTGAATCCCAGGCCCAAAATGGAATCGCGAAAGTCGGGTCATCAATAAGTTTACCCAAAATTTTCTCGAAAAAATAGAGGTAGTAACGATGGAAAGGGAAAAAGAGCCAAGAAAAGTGGACGTCGAGCTCCAGATCCGGAAACCCGACTTGATCATACGCCCCGTTGCAGTAGGCGCAGTGGATATTCGCCTGTTGTGTGTAGCTTCTAGGGTCGTCATCGGGTAATTCTCTCATGAGTTGGACCGCTCTTTCGAACTTCTTTACGTACTCGTCGGATGCCAAATGGGTTGCGGGTCGGACCCTCAACTTGTTGGGCCGTGGAGGGGGTTTGAAATCCAGTATTTTCGTGCTTATCGGGGGACAACAATTCAAATCCGGCGGTGTTGCCCCGGTGGGTAAGGTCGGCTTACTGCATGTGGTCAAATTCGGGGAAAGCGGGGCGGATAAGGCTAACGGGTCGGGTACTAGAGTGGCAGCACTATATCCTCCTATCCCAAGTAGCACATTTCTCCGATCAAACTTGTTCAGGGGATTCTCTGTGCTTTTGGAAGCTGGATTTTGGTCATGATTATTTGAGGAGGACTGGCATGATACTTTGAAAAAGTGCCTAGTATTTCTAACAGTGGAAATGTGGAGTGGATTTTTTAGGGAGGGAGAGGAGGATAGGGCGGAGAAGGTGGTGGTGGTGGTGGTGGTGGTTAGGGGTACAAAAGAAGCCATGGCTTTGTTTTGGGTGGTTTATGAGAGCTGTGGCTATACTATGGTGGCAGGGTATATATATAATACAGTGGTAGGGTACATATCAGCAGTGACGGATCTATGAATTTCACTCAGGGGTCACTTTTAGTCTTATGAAAAATTTAACCTATTCATTAACCTTAGAATGATTTTTCAGTTGCCTTATAAAAATTTAGCTGAATTGAATAATTATATGTACTTGATCGAATCCTTTAATTTTTCATTCAGAATCTAAGACCCTAAGTTCAAAATGAATTTTAAAGATAAGTTTGATAATTGTGTGTTATGTATTAATTCCAGTGACCTGAATCATAAATATTATAAAGCTTGTTGCGAAAAGAATTTATGTAATAAAATTATTTTGATTTGACATGTATAGTTACCAAAACGCAAGGATAATTTTTAAAATGTGAACTAAATTGATACCTACCATTGTCGGATCAAGAGAAATTTTTCTATCAATACTCTTCTCAATAAGACTTACGGTTCAGATCACGAAGAAATCGAGTACGCATTTATCAAACTATTCTCCAAAATTCATTCAAGCTTAGAGTCCTAAATTATGAATGAAAAATCGAAAGATTCGATCAACTACCAATAATTATCCCGATTGAGTTGATTTTTACGAGCGCAATCGAACAGTTATCTCAAGGCTATTGAACAACTCAGATTTTTCACAATCTCAAAAAAAAAAAAAAAAAAAAAACTAATTTCTGGAATTTCTGAGGGGTCACATGACCCCCCGTGCCCCATAATAAGCATCTGCCACTGCATATCATGCCAAGTTTTCCGATTGATAAAATCTAACACTTGATTTTATCAAATGAGGAAGACATGATTAAGTCAAAGACAAAAAGCAACGAAAAGTAACACTTTTTTATGTTTGATTTAATCACATGACTCGTACTCATTTGATAAAATCAAGTGCTAGATTTTATAGCGGGGAGGCTGATGTGCATCCTAAGCACAACAGGTTGTTGCGAATCACGACTGTTCACGAGTATATATATTCAATGGTTCAAATTGAAAATAAACTATTTGCACGAATAGTTAACTATTCACGTGAATAGTTCATTTAAAATATAGGTCGTCCATCCAAATAATGGAAGGCCCGGATTCTGCACAACAGCCTCCCCACGTCCATCTATTTCAATAGTTTGTTTGAAATCTGAGCCGTCCATCCAAGCAACGAATGACCCAAATTCTACACACACCTACTGTCCACATGCTACACAGCAGCCTCTCCGCATCCATCTATTTCCTGTAGCTTCACAAGTGGCTGTTTAATGTTTAGATTTATTCCTCAGCATATTACTGCTAGAAGACATGGTGCTTGTTTCGCTCGTATAGTTGCACAAATGATGGAGATGGTCCCACGATCACTTACAAGAAATAATGTAAAAGTAAATATAAAAGTAAATGTGTTCTTAGCATTTTTATTATGGAAAATTACCAAAAACATGACATTGATTAGATCATGGTTGTGTTTGGTTAGATAGTTTAGTTTAGTTTTGATGATTTGTCAGCAGGTGTAATGAGTGGAGAGAGATAGAGAAATAAGAGAAATGATGATGTCATCAAAATTAAAACTATAACTAAACATGGAAACGAACAAGACACATATCACTTCAATGGTCCAACTATCAAAACCACTACTTCCTCCGTTTCAAAATAAGTGTTCACAATGAAAAGTTTTGCCATTTTTTAAATAAAAAAATTAAGTACTTCCGTCTATCGTTTTTCAACTTTTTCATACCGAATTAAAGTACTCATTTTAGAACGGAGGGAGTACTCACTTTAATTTGGTGCAAAAAAATTCAAAACACAATACACGAAAGTACTTAAATTTTTTTAATTTGAAAAATAGCAAGAGAAAGTATGGGACACTTATTTTAGAACAGAGGGAGTAATACATGGGAATTACTAACAACACCAATAAAAATGGCAAGCTTGACTTGAGAAGAAATTTTCGCCCCTTCAATGAGTTGGACTCGGGTCATTTTGAGAAAATCCCGAATCCCAAACCAGTTCCAAGAACTCTCTCTCTCTCTCTCTCTCTCTCTCTCTCTCCGACGGAGTTTGTTTCCTTTTAATGGCTATGATCAACACTACGTGATTTGGCTAATTTGAAAAAATTGATTTTTTGATTTTTTTTCGTTTTGTCGTTTTTCAAAATTTTTTTGCATTTGTTAGTTTTGCGTCAAGATTTTGTAGTTTTTGAATTTATCTCGTCTTGACGAATCCAAAGAGTGTAAAATTATGGTCAAAAGTAATAGTTTTTTGAATAAAACCGAAAATAAACCAAAATAAACCAGTTTTTTTTATTATTTTTCGTCTTTATTTACAAACTTTAAGTTTAGATAATAATTTTATACTTTTTAAATTCTTCTCGTCAAGATAAACCAAGAAATCACAAAATTGACCGAAACCTAACAAATGCAAAAATAAATTGAATAAAACCAAAACAAAAAAAAAAATCAGCATTTTCAAATTAGCCAAATCACCCCTTAGATATGAATATGAATGGATACCACAATGGCGCCTAAATCTTTCAATGGTTTTGTTATACATTTTGAAATGATTCAGTGCATCACTTTACGTGGTACAACACCACGTGATGTGGTTTCTCCACACGTCCCTTTCATTGGCCTCTAACTTTTTCACTGCAACATACTTCCTCTCATTTTCTCTCTCTGATCGACTGTTCTTCACTCTCTTTTATTTGTTCTCTATCTACGTCTTTAAATTCCTCTCCTTTACCGTTACAGCTACAAACGAGCTGAGCCGAGATTTGTAGTATTCGAGTTCGGCTCATTTGCTTAGCAAGTCTAAAACTCGAGCTCAAGTTCGGCTCGGTCATAAACTAACCGAGTCCTTAACGAGCTGAGCCAAGCCAAGCCAAACTAATTTACTTAACGAGCCTCTTTAAACGAACCGAGCCTATAAAATGAGCCGAGCCGAGCCGAGCTTTGTTGTGTTCGAGCTCGGTTCGTTAAGTAAACGAGCCGAAAAATCAAGCTCGAGCTCTGCTCAGTCATAAATGAGCCAAGCCCTTAATGAGTCGAGCCAGGATAATTTCCTTAACGAGCCTTCTTAAATGAGCCGAGTCTATACAATCGAGCCAAGCTTTTGCTAACCGAGCCGAGCTTTAGTGAGCTCGTTAACTAAACGAGCCTGAAAATCGAGCTCGAGCTCGGCTCGATTACTTAACGAGTCAAACCGAGTCAAGCCTTAACGAGCTGAGCCACAAGTTGTTCGCGAACAGCTCGGTTCATTTGGATCCCTATTTGTAAACGAGCCCAAAACTCGATATGAGCCGTATATAACGACGAGGAGAGGGTGGAGAAGGTGGTGGTGGTTAGAGGTACCAGAGAAGCCATGGCTTTGTTTTGGGTGGTTTATGAGAGCTGTGCCTGTGTTTATAATATAGTGGTAAGGTATATGTTGTGGACATGAGCCGTATAAAAAAAGGATATGAGCCGAGATATATGACTTTTCCGTGCATGAGCCCACACTAGTAACCAGTTGACAAATTATTTAAAGACGTGCTCTCCATCTATTGTGGATATGATTGAGACGTATAAGTGCCCGGCTCATTAGTTTTGGAGACTTGAAATGGATTCGTTAGAAGAGGACCTCCATGTATTTTGCATAATAGAAGTTTTCAACACATATCTTCATAAAAAAAAAACCATTACAAAATAATTTTCATTAAAAAAATTTAAATATATGATCATCCAAAAATAACCAACCCTTACAATATATAAGAGATTTACATGTTTGGAAGCCCTTATATTTTACATTTTAGAGGAGGCCCGAAGCGATAGCTTCATTTTCTTATGCCATGAGCTAGCCTTGAGTGGCTGAGTCGTATGGTTTTTTAAACTCGTGCCTCGTGTAGCTAGGCAGATAAGTGGCTCTGTTTAATGTTTAGAATTATTCATCATAATGTTAGTACAAGAGATGGTCCAAGTACGATTGTGTATCTCGCATTGTGGCACAAGTGACAGAGATGGTCGACCCACCATCACTTACGAGAGAATTGTACATTTAAAACGTGCTCCTACTTTTTTTGTCAGGAAAATTTACCAAAACCACAAATACATGGAGAAGATGGGCGTCTAAAATCGTTTAAACATCCTTTGTTAGAAACTTATAAAGAATATTTTGACAACGAATTGAAATTTTCTGTGAGACGATTCACTGGATGAACCTATCAAGTATCAACACGATAGAGACTGCAATTAAGAAAAATGATTAAGAAGCAGATGATTAAGTTGGAGAATTTCCCGCTTCGACCCTGCCCCGATCAAGGCGGGTTTTCATCAAATTTTTGGATACCGGGCTGGGTTAAAGATAAAATTTTTAAATACCCAATCGGATTCGGGTTGATATTACGACACCCACGTTACCCGCTCCGAATATTTTCACATACAAAATTAGTAGTTTTAATCCAATATTTTTATCAAACTAAAAAATTAGTTTGAAAAATTTTTTTCTCATTTTTTAACGAAATAGGGCAGCCAAACCCGACTCCTGATAGAGACAGGAACGGGGACCATACAAATTATTCAGTCGAAGTCAGGACCGGACGGGACCAGATAATGTCGTAATTTACTGGTCGGTGTATGCCAAAACCTGCCCACCCTGTTGATATTGCTAGAGGGCTCTGGTGAACTTATCAGAGGAGGGTTTTTCCGGGGAGAGTTTTATCTTCCGAAGAGATCTAGAGTAAAGTAGGTGTTCAGAGACAGAATTGTCCTTATTCCATGGCTTTGTATTGTCTTTGAAATGTTACTATAGTACAATGTTTCCCGTGATTTTAATGACCCAACTACGGGTACCAAGAAACGATACCGAAAACGTACTAACGGCATGCGAGGCTTATTTTTAGGTCTTATACGAATGATCTGAATCGTTTATTAATATTACTCCCTCCGTCCCTTTTTAGGTGATCTCTATCGAAATACGTGCAATTTCAAACCTTAAAAAACATATTTCTTTATATAATTTTTAAATTTTTGCTATACCAAATTAAAGTGCTCATTGAGTACTTTAATTTGGTGTAAAAAAAAAATTAAAAATATTCTACCGAAGTATATTTTTTAACGTTCACAAAAATACACGTTTTTTAAAGTCATCACTTAAAAAAGAATAAAGGGAGTATTAATTTTTTGAGTTACCTCTGTAGAAAATCAATTTAGTTGGATATTTGAGAAATTAGAATATTTGATCACTTACTTACGCATATCTAGTTGAGCAGAAATTTTTTTTAGAGCACACTCAAAAATTATTTTAAATTAATGAACCATTGATATTATTCGTGTAATACGCAAAAGTGAATTTTGCATGATGTTATTGCATTTTCGAAGCCATTAGAATTTTCATTTAAAAATTGAGACCATTGAAGGAGAAATGTATTAGAAAAATGATACACGGACTAATTCAGCTCCAATGTTGCTTTAACACATTCACATAGTGTGTAGAGTCCATACAAGTATCTTTGAGCTCCAAATACTATTTGAGTGTGTTGGAGCATTGGTGTACATGTATTGTATTATATACGTTGACGAGGTACCACTGGTCAGGTCACTTTCAATGATTCGTATTTTGATGGAGAAAAATCCTCTAAGAAATGAAAAGTGGAATTGTGTAGGCTTCACATGCCATATGAATGTGTTAGATTACATGTATTATTTTTGTTTGTATTATGGGAAAAGGTTTGGAGCATGAAAACAAAACATGAAAAGGAATATGACAACATATTTAACGAATGAGATCCATCAAGCATATTTGTTTGTCTATTGTACCAAATGAATCTCATCTATTGAACGTGTTTTCATGTTTTGTTTCTTTGTCTTTTTTTTTCATATTTTGTACCAAGGCATTGCATTCTACTTTGATGAGGTACCACTGGTATGGTCATTGTCAAGGATTCGTATTTTGATGCCGAAAAATCCTCCAAATGGGAAAACTGGAATTGTCCTCTCGACCAAAGTGATGTATCAGCAAAAGGAAAAGAAAGAATTATGGGTAAACTATTTGGAGTTTAGTGTTATTGATAGCTTCTAGACTCTTTTTGGACTAATTTACTAATTCCTCCGTTAACACCCAACTGATGTATATCGAATGGCAAAAATAAAATAATATATATATATATATATATATATATATATATATATGAACATCAAATGCACACCGCGTACGTTTTTTGGGAACCATTTTGAGATTTCACATAAATAATCAGAGTTGCTCAACTTGTTCAAAATATGTTTTTAATGATTTAAGTAAAAATTCAGCTCAATCGGATATCAGTAAAAGTTTGATCGATTCTTCGCTTAAAGAATTGATCAAGTCACTACTGATATCCGATTGAGCTTAGTTTTTCAAAGGATCCTTAAAAAAATATTTTAAACGAATTGAGTAGTTTCGATCATTTGCAAGGAAATCATCCACACAAGCACTATAGGGTTGTAGTCCCCCAATTACAGCCATTTGTTTGTCAATCAACAGTCCGGATTATCCTATAGGTAAAATCTTTACGCGAAAATAACGTGAACATAATCTGAGCCTTCAATTAGAAAACGAACAACTGCTGCAGGGTGTACGGATCTGAGGAGGTGTGGACATCACTTGTGAAAAAAGCCGAAAGTGATTACTATTGTGGGACAGCCTTTTGTACAGGCTCCTGGTACATGCATGTGTATATGCAGTCCCGCTCAAAAGGTTATAAATGAGAAAATGCTAATGTGTGTCCAATAAACACACGTTAAAATTAAAAAAAATTTATTGAAATGTGTGAAATGCGTATAAGAATATGTGAAAGTGTATTAAAAAGTGTAAAAAGTGAATTGAAGTATGTGTTATTTTTGTTTGTGTGTGTGCTTATTGTGTGTCTATTGAACACACGTTTGCAAGACCCATAAATGAAAAACATGTGAAAAATCAGTTTCAATAACGTACATTTTGAGGCGTTGGTCCCATCGATCCAGTACCTAACACGGAAAAGAATTGAACCACACAAAATTCGAACGCACGAGAAATTTTTGGGTGCAAATAGAGAACCAAGGGCTCCACTAGTCGCAATGCTTGGCAGGGCCTGTCGAGCATATCTAGGCCATCAAAAATATTTTTGGACGACTCAGATTTGAAGGGGTTGGGCGGTGGATGACTTCGTAGACAGTGCCGCCGCTGCCGATTTTGTTGAGTCTTTTCGGAGAAGAGAAATTTAACAGCGGTGCCGGCAGGGCCAGCCCTGAAGTTTGGGTTGCCCTAGCCCAATTCCAATCTTTGTTGACCATTTAGAACTATTAAGTTAAAAACAAGAAAATGACATACTCCTTCCGTCCCTTTTTAAATGATCCATATGGGAAAACGTGCAATTTCAAATCCCTAAAAAACATATTTCTTTATATAACTTTTAAATTTAAATTTGTTTTATACCAAATTAAAGTGCTCATTGAGTACTTTAATTTGGTGCCAAAAAAAAATTTTAAAAACGATATACGAAAGTACATTTTTAAACGTCTGCAAAAAATACACGTTTTCCAAATGGATCACTTAAAAAGGGACGGAGGGAGTACAAGTTAGAAAAAAATCAACTGTACTTTTAGCTTGATCAACATCAAAAAATCACAATCAAAATGTAACTCTTGTAATGATATAAGTTGAGCATGATCCGATTCCAAGAAAACTTTATTATATTTTTTTAAGCGAATTTTTCGGTTGAGTCATCAAATATAATTAATCTCATTTTTAATTGAAATTATAGTCAATCCACTTAATCTCTCTTCAAGAGTTCTTTAAAAAAAATCGTAAAATACAAAAATTCAAACTAAAAAGATACTAGAAAGATAACGTAAAAAGATATGACCGTATGAGTTTGTTTTGAAGAAAACAAAACAAGAAAGTTTGCTTCATATAACTATGATTTGTGTGAAAAATTATACTACACCGTATTAGCTCGCCCATTTTTGAAAATTTTCCACCATTGGGATATATTTATTTTTACTTTAATGTAAGAAAATATGACCTCTATGTACATTATTGTTATGCTTGTTAAATAAGTACAAAATAATTGAGTAATATACTCTTTGTAAAATTGTGGATTGAGAGGGGAAAAAAAAACCATAAATAGAAAAAGAAGAGAAAGAAATGTCAGAGGAGGTGAAAGTAAAAATAACAGTAAAAGAGAAAAGAATTGCCTACTGTGCAAGGTTAGGAAAAAAATGGGAGCCCGTGAGAATCTAAACCCGGACCGCACGGAGGACTTTTGCAAGCGGCAGTACCAAGGAGCCAAGCATTACTTTGGTTCACTCGCGGAAACTTTAATGAATTTATACATAACTTGATTTTTTTTTATTTTTTTTGGTTGCCCTAACCCGGGTGAGCTGCCCAAGCCCGGAGGCTTGCTGGGCTTATCCCAGGGCCGGCTCTGTGTGCCGGAGAGCGTCAGGGTCGAGTTTGAGGAGGGGGAAGATGAGGACACTATTTTCAAAGCTGTAAAGTACAAACTTGTTTAATAGAAAAAGAAAGACAAGCTGTGTAGTACATTAGTATTTTCAAAGATGTGTAGTACACGAAGCTGTGTAGTACAAGCTATGTAGCTTGTCATTCATTAACATGACAAAAGCTACAGGTGTAGCCCATGGAAAAGAGAAATTGCTACATGTGGACAACACTGTTGAGTATTAATAAGATATGCTTTCTTTGTACTTTTTTTTTTAAACAAAAGATACTCCATTAATGAAGTACCTTTTTGCTTCTACATATAAATTTTTTCGATTTATGCATGTATGCATTTGATCCAAGTAACCTTTTGTTAACCATATCTAATCTCAAATAAGCTTTCAAAAAATTAATATATATATATATATATATATATATATATATAGTACAAATAACCATATCTTGTGAGTCTAAAGATCCACATCTTTTTATTCCAGATAACCACATCTTATCTTGAGTAGGCGTTAAAAAAAAGATACAATACAGATAACCACATTTTGTGTGTCCAGATAATCGCCTTTTGCGATTCCAGATATGGTTATTTGCTCCGGCGATTTTTCCGACGAAGTATAATTTTCTAGCGACTTTTCCGGCCCCGGTAACTGTCCAGCGAGCTTTCCGGCACCGTTAAACTTTCGACAATAGTATGTTATGTATTAAATTTAATGTGAGGGTATATTTGTCTATTAAAAATGAAAAGTAGACCTTACACCTTAGAAATTGCAAAAAGGTGGATTAGAGGAGTTTTGGAACCAAGAGGTGGACTAGACATTTTACAAAAAGCAATAATGGACCTTAGAATAATTCTTTATATATAAATTTAGTGGTAATTGTACGCATCCTTGTTTTTGTAAAGTTGTACGTATGTAAATTTTTATTGCTAATAAGATGCAGTTATTAATTAGTTCTAATTACAATGTTCTGTCTCTCCCCACCCTCCCCCCAAGATTTTTTTTGTTTTGATATAGAGATAAAAAGAGAAGTTTTCTAAAAAAGTTAAACCGCTTTTCATTTTTTAAAAACAACTTTTAAACAAAAAGTATTGGTGAGATATTTTTTTTTTAAAAAAAAACTACTCTTTGAATTTTCTTTGTTGAAAATAGTTTTTTGAAGGGAAAAGAAAACTATTTTTGAAAAAATATTTTTTGAAACAGTTTTTGAAATATGAAAGTGTTGAAAACATTTTTTTTGGATAAAAAATTAGTTTTAAAAAAAACCTTTCTATTAAATAAATAAATAATTTAAATAATCTTTTCATTAATATGAAAATAAATTGCAAAAAAAGTGAATTTCAAAAAAAACTATTTTTAAAACTATTTTCTGAACATTATTTGTTTCAAATAACGACTTTTGAAAAATCAGTTTTGTATAAGAAAAAAAATTCTATTCTGAAATTTATTTTTTTAAAATAACGATTTTTGAAAAACTAGTTTTGTATAAATTTATTTTTATAAACTTTCATATTTCAAAAAAATATTTTAAAAAAATATTTCCGAAATTAGTTTTTTTCCCCTTCAAAAGACTATTTTAAACAAAGAAAATTTTCAAAAAGAGTTTTGTTGAAAAAAATTATCTTCGGTACTTTTTGTTTAAAAGCTGTTTTTAAAAAAATGAAAAATGGTTTAATTTTTTTGAAAAATTATTTTTAATTTTATTTACAAAAATGGTTTTTTAGGACGGGGAATATATACTAAAGGCACTACAGTCATTTCACGCAAAAGGTTGTACCGCTAACCTTAAAATAAGAGCATGGGGGAATCTAGTAATTAGTTTTAAAGCAATGGAGGTTAGTGGAATTTCAAAGTGCAGGAGAGGTCTATGTATTTGTCAGAAACCTCAGGGGAGGAAGTGAAATTTACTCTTGGAAAATTTTGTGAATAAAGACAAAAATAACCTAATAATCCACAAACATTTGGATTATTTTTGTCTTTACATAAAAAAAATTTACATTTTAGATTTCAATCAACATGACAAACCCATAACCGAAGCAAAATTAACAAATGCTAATTTTTTTAATAAAGAAAAAAAACTAACACATGGTTCATTGTTTGCCAAAGCACCCCCTAAGACAACCGACAACTAATGCACTCTTCTTTTACAGGAGGGAAAAAGACGGCACACAAGTTTTTCTCCACATAGGAAATTTTTGCATGCCGAGCAAGTACCACGTGATGCCCATGTGCGCATATCCGGGTGTCCAAAAGTGTTTTGGACGGTTCAGATTCCCTCTCTCTCTCTCTCTCTCTCTCTCTCTCTCCCTCCCCCTCTTTCTCTCTCTAAATCTGGGCCATCCAAAAGTACTTTGGACGCTCGAGATGTGCACTCGGACACTACGTAGGATAGTGTCCGCTTGGCACTAGAAAATTCCTCCTAGCTATATAAGGCCCCACGCTCACTTTGTGTGTATAATCAATCCGTCCCAATTTATATATTCATTTTAAAAAATAATACTCCGTTTGACTTAAGGTGAGTTTTCATTATAGTATTTTTTAATACTTTTGATAGCCAGATAATCTATATCTACCGTAACATTTCTTTCACATCAAAACTCTAATGAGTTACATGAATTTTCTAGCAAATCAAGGACTCCTTGTGGAAATGGGAGTTTAAAACATTTTGAATCATGTTGTTAGGATTCAACAAGTTATTGGCCATTATCATGTGGGCCTTACACCTTACGCGGCTAGCAAAAAAAGACTAGCAAAGTATCTCGTGCTACATCCTCGACCCGAGCCAAGAATTTCGATCAAAAAGGGATCAATAACTGATAGGCGCGTGGAAAGCTTGCTTCTGAGCGCCTAAGTAGGGTGGTTTAGCATGTTAGAAGTGCGTTTTGAGCTTTATTTTCCATTTGATATGTGCGCGTGGTGTTTTTGTGTATTGAGCGTAATTTGCAGGTATTCTAAGGTTGTGGGTGTGATTTTGAGTACATGCACGTAGATCAAGAGTTGGAGGCGAGCGGATTTTGCATGGAAGTGATCGAAACCAGTCGGGAGCGCTACCCTGTTTTGTTGGAGCGCTCAAATTGGGCACAAAAAGGCAGAAAAATGAACAGAAGGTTCTTGAGCACTACACCGAAAGAGATGTAGCGCTACCGGCTTGTTAGCATTAATGGTCAACGGTCAAACGGGGAGCAGCCGGTCAACGCACGGCTTAAGCAAAGCGGTAGCGTTGCCTAGTTTTTGCGGTAGCGCTACCGAGCGGCTATCGTGGCTCAATGAACGGCGTTGTTCGGTCTTTCCGTGGAGAATAGTTTCGGATTTTCGTTTGTTTTTAGGTAGGGTTACAAGATTAATATAAATACTATTATTAGAACCCAGATTAGGGTTCCACAAATTTTCCTTAGGTTTTATGTTTTCAAGCTTTCGGCTATAGTTCTTCCTTTAGTATTCTACGTTCGAGTTTGTTCCAGATTTACAGAATTTCCACTTGTGGATTGTTTTTGCGTATTAACAATCAAGTTCGATTTTCCCTTGCAATTTACGGTATCGTTTTCTATTGCTTTCATATTTTATCCTTCAAGCATGTCTAGATCTAGGTTTAATTTGATTTCTGTAGTTATTATTATCATGAGTGAGTAGTCGCCTTGAGTGCGGCTGCGGGGCGAAGGCGCCGCACGTCTAGACTAACCAACGTTTCACCTCGGGGCCGAATTACTTAACTTTCAAGCAATTTTAGGAAATAGAAATTTCTCTGACAAACAAAACCCAAGCATCGCCGGAATCTGAATGCGCGCGGAATCTGGTGACGGGTGGTGCGCATTTGTTAGGGAGCCTTTCTTTCATTCTAAAATCAGTAAAAGAGGAATTGTGGCCCGAATAAATATCGGTTAGGCTAGTCGTCGACGCTGGGTTCCCTCAACTGTGCTCTCTTTATTAATTTGCATTCAGTTACATTAGTTTAGTAATTTAGTTAATAAATTTCACCAAAATGAAGGGGTGGCTACCTAAGAGCCAGGTAAAACTGCACTTTCACACTTCTGAGTCAAGCCCTTAAGTCGTCTCTGTGGTTCGACTCCGGTACTTCCGGATTTATTGTGCTACACTGGTCGAGAGTCCTACGCTTGGGACGCGTTTTTTTTGGTCTTATTTTTAGTCACCTGGTCGGTCAAGCATTTTTGGCGCCGTTGCCGGGGACGGCAGCAAGTGTTCAGAGGTGTAGAGTCGTAGTTTAGTTTTGTCTTCTAGTTAAGGCATCATAGGTAGAGGTAAGAAGGGTTCTCCTAGGCAGGACCTTCGTTATTTTCGTGACCCTACGAATCGGTTAGTTCGAAAGGAACTGGAGTCGAGTCAGACTTTATCCCTTAGTGTTTCATCTGCTAAGTCAGAGTCAGACTCGGCTGAATTCCATTCCGAATCCATTTCCATTAGTGGTCTATTTATAGAATTACCTTTTGAGTCAGTAAGTGTCAGTAATCCACTTTACCAGTCAGAGTCGGAATTAGAGGATATGGCAGACCAGCGAGTAGCTCCACAGCCGTCTTTGAGGCAACACCTTCATCCTGAGAGGACCACTCCTCTCGGACCGATTGTGTTCCCTCAGGAGACACAAGAGGCACGCAATGCCTTTACTGTAAAACCTAGTGTCCTTAACAGCCTCCCTAGTTTCCATGGGAGGGAGTGCGATGACCCATACGAGCATGTGGGAACATTCGAGGGATTGGTGCGCAACCTCACGTCTAATACCCAATATGATAATGCATGCCTCAAGCTGTTCGAGGCAACATTAAACTGATTAAAGGATGGCGCACTCTTGTGGTTTAGAATGCAGAAGTCTCAATCTTTCACTACCTGGGCGCAAGTGCGCGACGCTTTTTATAGGAAGTACTTCTCTGACGCTAAGACTACAAGTTTTAGGGGTCAAATCCAGGGTTTTAGACAGGAGAGAGGCGAGTCGTTTCTCCAGGCCTGGGAGCGCTTTAAGGAATTGATCCTCAGACTGCCACACCATGGCTTTGAAAGGATTCAATTAGTGGAGTTTTTCCACCTGGGTCTCAACGCAGAGACCGTCCAGCACATAGAGTACTCTTGCAAAAGGGACGATTTCTTGTCCAAAACAGCTGAGCAGGGGTGGGATTTCTTAGATGACCTAGCTGAAAGGCAGAGGGCTTTAGAACCATCCGAGTTTGAGTGATCAGGACCTCTAGGTCCACCATTGTCCCTGTCACCATTCGTGACCAGCGCCTTTAGGCTCAGGTTGAGAAAATGGCCCAGCGATTAGAGGAACTAGAGGTGAGACAGACTCGTCCAGTACATGAGGTGAGCGTAGAGGAAGTCTGTGTTTGGTGTGAATGCAAAGGGGCAAGTCAGTTCAACCAGGAAGAGGTAAATGCAGTTAGGACTTGGGATCCTTTCTCAAACACGTACAATCCAGGATGGAGAGACCACCCTAACTTTGGGTGGTCGGAGTCCAGACTCGTGGGTAGAGGTCAAGCTCAACCCCTTGCGCTACCTCCGCCGCAGCAATTCCCTCCGTCTCAATCATTCAGGCCCCCGCAGGGTCAAGTCATTCCGTACCACTACCAGCAACAGCCTGGTAGGGGAGCAGGTCCATCCACTCGTGGTCCCCCCCCCCCAGGTTATTCCCAGATGGTTGCCCGTGATCATAAGTTAGAAGAAAATGTCAATTCCATGATGCAATCTCAGATGACATTTCAGACTAAAAAGAGGCAGCAAATAGGAGCCCTTACCACATAGATGTTGCAACTCACTGCGGTTCTTAGCCAAATGCAACAGGAGAAGGGTAGTGTAGACACCCCGATTTTGAACCCGGGATATGCTCGAGCATTCCCGACGATGAAACGGACCAATCTTGACTACCCGAAACTTGTGAAAATGACTTGAACTTGGTTAAAATCAACCAAACACCACCAAATAACCCAAACCAATCCAAGCATCATCAAACCAAACCAAACCATCAATCTGCCATCAAGAGCCTTGAGCGCTCAAGCTTGAGGCCTTGAGCGCTCAAACCCCCGAGGAGCACCTTGAGCGCTCAAGCCTACGGCTTTGAGCGCTCAACTATGAGCTAGTCAGGAATCTGCAGAATATCTAATCATGGGATTTTCTGCATGGGAGCGTCTGGGGGTGATCTTATACGATCTTTATGCGTACAATACACCCTAACACTACTCCTAAACTACTCCTAAACTACCCCTAACCCATCCCAAATACAAAACCCACTTACTCTCTCTCCTTTCTTTCCCCCCACTCACTCCTACTTAAACCATTCATCACCCCTGGTTTTGAGGGTAATCCATCCTCATTCTCCAGCTGAAAAATCCTCCAGAAATCGTTCTCTCTCTCTCTCTACAATACCACTCACACTCCATCAAAACCACTTGCAAAAACCACTCTTCAAATCTAAAAATTCGATCCTTAATCTTCAATCAACCACATACATTGTCTCACCCATCCAAAATACCGGTAAAAACACCCACAATCTTCCATCACCAAGCTCAAAATCAAGTTCAGGTTACAACCATTTCCAAAAGGTAGCTAAACATGTGAATTCATTCACTGTTTTGATCCTTTTGAGGGAGGCCAGTGAGTTCAAACAAGTTCCTTTATACTTGTATTGAACTCACAAAGGTCTAAAAGTTGTTCAAATCTGCAGTTTCAACAGGGTTTGAGCGCTCAAACCTCAGTCTTTGAGCGCTCAATCTCAGCTTTGAACAGTTTCTGTTTTGTTGAGTTCTGAGCTTTTTCTTAGTTTTGATTACCATTTAATAGTTAATCATGCTCATTTAATCCTCAAAAAAGCTCATGTTGTACTTCAAAATCACTTGCATGAGTATGGATTAACAATTTTATGGTAACCAAGCTTCAAAACCTTTGAAAATTCTGTATTTGAATGCAATACAGTGACTGCATAGTTTCATAGATCTTTATCTTATGTGTTTATGGCCCTTTGAACCACTCAGAATCTGCTTTTAAGTCAAAAACCAGAATGCCACATTAGGGATTGAGCGCTCAAGGTCATATGTTTGAGCGCTCGAACTGTTCTTAGGCTCTTTTGTTGGTTACTGTTGATTTAACCTCTTTTTGTGTGTGTGAGTAATTTTTGTTAGGCATATGATCTGGATACTTCTCTTATTTCCATTCCCAAGGAATTTCTTCATTAATTTATGGTGATTCTTTGATTTTCCTTATTCTTTATGAGATCAAGTCATCTGTTTTCACTTAAAACATCATGAAAAATGTTTTATTAGGGCTTGATCTCGCAAAGAATGAAAGAATAGGCTGTAAAAAGGATTAAATTCATGGAAATCAGAAACTGGTTTGAGCGCTCAAGTCATGAGCTTTGAGCGCTCAAACTGGTTTGGAGAGCTTGAGCGCTCAATCCATTACCCTTGAGCGCTCAATCCCTATTCTGGAATCCAGATTATAAGTCAGATTAAGTCTCATGATCACGATTCTTGGAGTTGTTGTGTAGTTACTGTTGTGGTTATTTTCTGTGAATATTCGTTGTAATTTTTCTTTATTGTCATTGTCATTTTCATATAAATCATTAAGCACAAGCATTCACAATTAGTTTTGCAATTTTGTGTTCATTTGCTGTTTATGTAATTTCCATTACAGACCCACTATTTTTGTTATTAGAATCGAATTTCAAACATTTTCAAAATCCCATAAAATATTGAATAGAGACCGGTTCACAGACCGGGCGAGAGGGGTGCCATAAAACCCTTCCCCTCTCGTAACCAAACCCCCGAATCCGAGAAATCTTTGGTTCCGCCATGATCAGTAAAATCTTTTTTTTCAAATGGGCAAATGAGTCATATTTAATCAGTTTCTCGGGTTCGGACCTCAAATCCGGGTGGCGACTCTAACAATCACAATCTTTTCAATCTTTTCGAACGCAAAAATCGCACCGATCTCCGTGGGCCGTCCACAGGTAGATTTCCCGCCCAGGGTAGTACAGCGGGAGCTCATTACTTGGGAAATTCTTCAGGTCCAAATGTGCAGAGTCAGAATCAGGAGAAGGCCAAGTCGGTCACCATTCTCAGAAATGAGAAGGAGATTGATAAGTCCATCCTGCCAAAGCAAAACAGGTTCCACCCCCGGAGCCAGTGGATGCACCAAGCGTAACTCCTGAGAGTGTTGAGAAGTCACCTGAGGTGGTGGTGCCTGCTGATGCGGCCCCCACGACTCAAACGCTGCCAGCGATACCATTAGCTCCATTTCCCCAAAGGCTGGCGGTGAAGCCTAAGCAGAACATGAACCATAAGATGTTAGAACTTTTTAAGAGGGTACAATTCCCTATTACTTTAATGGAGGCAATTGAGTCTTTCCCACAGTGTGCGAAGGTTCTGAAGGACCTCTGCACGACTAAGCGCAAGAATCAGAACAACGTGGTTCTGACAGAGCAAGTGAGCTCCATCCTTCAGACTGATATTCCTGCCAAGTGCAAGGATCCAGGGTGTCCCACCATACCCATAGCAATTGCAGGTCAGACTTTTGATAAGGCATTGTTAGATTTGGGAGCGAGTGTCAATTTGCTCCCTTATTCAGCATTCTTGAGATTGGGCCTTAGAGACCTTAGAGAGACTCCCGTCACACTCCAGTTGGCAGACCGGAGTGTTAGGGTACCGAAGGGAGTGGTGGAGGATGTGTTGATTCGGGTAGGCGAGTTCCAATTTCCCGCTGATTTCATTGTCCTAGATATTAGCCCAGGTCCCGAGGTTCTAGAAAAGACTCCCATCATTCTTGGTTGACCTTTCTTAGCCACCTCCAATGCCATCATGAACTGTAAAACTGGCAAGGTCCAGTTATCTGTTGGCGAGGAGAGAATGGAGGTGGATGTTTACAGTGTTAGCACTTTAGGCGAGGATGATGAGGAGTCAGAGGAGCTGTGTCTGATAGACACGCTCATTCAGGAGCACATTGATATAGTCCTGTATAAGGACCCTCTGGAGGTGGCTCTTACCACTGAGGAGGTATCATTCTTAGAGTCCGCAGAGGTAGGCACCTTCCGTGATATGTTAGAAGTTGAGGATGGGTGCGAGGATTATGTGGGGTCGCTCATGACCTAATGTTCGAGCCTTTGGGCAACCCTCCGCCCAAGGTTCTTCCATCTTTAGTCCAGCCGCCTAAACCAGAGTTAAAGCCTCTCCCGGACACGCTCAAGTATGCCTTTTTAAAGGGCAATGATACTTATCCGGTAATGATTTCCTCAACCCTTGAGGAAGATCAAGAGAGGAAGCTGCTTGACCTGCTGAGAGAGCACATAGGCGCACTAGGTTGGACCATAGCTGATTTGTATGGTATAAGCCCCACGGTGTGTACACACCGAATCATTCTTGAGGATAGTGTGAGACCTTCTAGGCAACCCCAGAGACGCTTAAACTCCAACATGAAAGAGGTAGTTCGAGCGGAAGTCCTTAAGCTTTTAGATGCGGGTATTTTATACCCAATTGCCCATAGTGAGTGGGTAAGTCCTGTGCAGGTTGTGCCTAAGAAGGCTGGGGTCACTGTGGTGACCAATGAACAAGGTGAGTTAGTGCCGACTAGGATTCCTACAGGTTGGAGAGTTTGCATCGATTACCGAAAGCTCAATGCGAGCACCCGAAAAAACCACTTCCCTCTCCCTTTCATTGATCAAATTTTGGAGAGGGTAGCTGGTCAAGCCTTCTATTGTTTCTTGGATGGATATTCGGGGTACAACCAGATAGAGGTCGCATTAGAGGACCAGGAGAAGACCACTTTCACGTGTCCGTATGGTACATACGCCTACCGTCGCATGCCCTTTGGATTGTGCAATGCACCTGGTACTTTTTCCAGGTGTATGATGGGGATTTTTAGTGACATGGTTGAGAGGATCGTAGAGGTCTTCATGGACAATTTTTTGGTCTTCGGGGACTCATTTGATGGATGCCTCGAGAATTTAGGTAAGGTCTTACAAAGGTGCGAGGAGAAGCACTTAGTGTTAAATTGGGAAAAGTGCCACTTCATGGTGACCCAAGGGATTGTGTTAGGGCACATCGTGTCCTCCAAGGGTATTGAGGTGGACAAGGCTAAGATAGACTTGATCCGTAATCTTCCTACTCCTAAGTCTATCAAAGATGTGCGTTCATTTCTTGGACACGCTGGTTTCTACCGGCGGTTCATTAAAGATTTTAGTGCTATCTCCCGTCCATTGTGTCAATTGTTGGCGAAGGACGCACCCTTTGTGTGGTCCAAGGCATGTGAGGAGGCATTTTGTAAGTTGAAGCGGAGTCTCACGACTCCGCCTATTGTGCAGTCCCCTGATTGGAGTCTTCCCTTTGAGTTGATGTGTGATGCTTCTGACTATGCAGTCGGAGTTGTGTTAGGACAGAGGAGAGGGAAAGACCCATTTGTAATTTACTATGCAAGCAAGACACTCAATGAGGCACAGATGAATTACACCACTACTGAGAAAGAGTTGCTAGCGGTGATGTTTGCCTTAGATAAGTTTCGATCCTATCTGGTGGGCTCGCAGATCACGGTTTTTACCGATCATGCAGCCTTGAAGTACTTGATGACCAAACAGGATGCGAAAGCTCGCCTTATTCGGTGGATTATGCTTCTGCAAGAATTCCATCTCATCATTAAGGATAAGAAGGGGGGTAGAGAATGTGGTCGCAGACCATCTGTCTCGTCTGGAATTTGAGGACCCCACCTCAGATATTCCCATTAGAGATTCCTTCCCAGACGAGCAGTTGTTTGCTGCAAATGAGTGCCCATGGTATGCTGATATTGCCAATTATTTGGTAACTGGGCAGATTCCTTCTCATTGGTCTACCCAGGAGAAGCAGCGATTTTTGAGGAGTGTCCGGCAGTACATATTTGATGACCCTTACTTATTCAAATACTGTGCGGACCAGATTGTGCGTAGATGTGTCCCCGAGTCTGACCAGTAGGGAGTCATAGAGTTTTGCCATAGTGAGGCGTGTGGGGGTCATTTATCTGCGAAGAAGACCCCCGCCAAGATTTTACAGTGTGGGTTCTGGTGGCCCGATATGTTTAAGGGTGTACACATGTTTTGTAGAGCATGTGACCGTTGCCAAAAGCTTGGCAAGTTGTCTGTACGTCATGAGATGCCCCTCCGGCCTATTCTTGTGCTTGAGGTGTTTGATTGCTGGGGCATCGATTTTATGGGTCCATTTCCTATGTCTCATGGTTATGAGTACATCCTATTGGCGGTGGATAATGTGTCGAAGTGGGTGGAGGCGATTCCCACTAAGTCCATGGAGTCCAAAGTCGTGCTAGAATTTCTTAAGGCTAATATTTTGTCGAGGTTTGGCGTGCCACGCACCATTATCTCAGACCAAGGCACGCAATTCACGAGTCGGTCTTTTGAAAGATTAATGGGGGAATTTAGAGTTACTCATAAGGTGTCCACTTCATACCACCCCCAATCTAATGGGCAGGCCGAGTTAGCAAATAGGGAGATCAAGCGAATTTTAGAAAAGACCGTGGGTGTGACTAGGAAGGATTGGTCCACCAGGCTGAACAATGCGTTGTGGGCCTACTGCACTGCTTATAAGACCGTGTTGGGTGCTTCACCCTATCGGCTTGTTTACGGTAAGGCCTGCCACCTGCCTGTTGAGTTAAAGAAGAAGGCCTATTAGGCCATCCAGAAAGTCAACTCTAGTATTAGTGAGGCGGGTGAGCATAGGAAGTTGCAATTGTGTGAGCTTGAAGAGCTAAGAAACGACGCGTATGAGAATGCGAGTATCTAGAAGGCTAAGGTTAAGGCGTATCATGATAGGAACATTCAACGCAAGACCTTTAGGGTTGATCAGAAAGTGTTACTCTATAATTCGCGTCTGCATTTATTTCCAGGTAAGTTGAGGTCTCGTTGGGATGGTCCCTATGTTGTGGTTAATGTGTATCCAAATGGTTCAGTCGATGTCCGTGACCCCAAAGATGATCATGTGTTTAAAGTTAATGGGCAGCGTCTAAAACCTTATTTGGAATTTTTAGAGGTAGGTGAACCTGATGAGGAATTGGTCGATCCTGTTTATTCGGACGACCCAGTTGAGTAGGCTTTTTCAGCCATGTTTTGACGGGTAGCACACGCGTACCATGCTCTTCATTGAGTGTGGACCCGACCCTTACCATTAGGGGTACCCATCATTGACTTGGGTTTTTATAGCTTCACACGCCGCTATTGAAAGAAGGATCGTATGCCAAGCCCCGGTTTGTAAAGGCATTTTTGTATGCATATTCGTGTGTGTTTCAGTTTTTTGAAAAAAAAAAACCTTTTTGGTCTTGTATAGCCACCCACTCTTCAATCCAAGTTGGGAGATGGGGAGAAAAGTATGACATGTGAGGCTGCGTGAACGCCTGGGAGTGTTTGTTATTTACCCTCTTTTATTTGTTGTGGCCCGGCTTTCACATGCGGGCAGTACTGACATCATTTGTTGCCTAGTAGGTAGTTGGTTCTTGCGTCTTTTGTAGGCATAGATCATGGGAGCGGTTCTGATGACGAAACGCAACAGTGGTGGCGAATTCCCCATATATCAGCCGGGGTCATGATGGTTGGCTGCCATCCGACGGTCCATGTCTTTCCTTTATTCTTCTATTTTTATGTTTTGTCTTCATGCTCTGAGGACATAACCATTTTCAAGTTGGGGGACGGGGTGTACTTTGTACACGTTATTTTTGGTTTTTGAGCGTTGTTAGTGGTTTTGGGGTCATTTTTTTAAATTTGTGGTTAATTTTTTGAGTCTGGGGATACGATTGTTATGCTTATTTGTATGAGTTAGGTGAGCATGCTAGATTCTTGTCTCGTTGATTGCCTATTTAACTTGTTCACGTGCATATATCTGACATCTATGTTTGAATATTTTCCACACCATAAGCAAGTTTGAGTAGGTGTTTCCACGCTGTGCACAGTATGTCCTTAAAGCATCCCATGTTTCATTGTTCTTCACTTTCCGCATTCGCATAAAATAGTAGGCGTTTGTACCGCATATCATGAGTTAAATATTTTACATGCATGTGTGAGAGTTGGTGACGTGTTTAGGGGATGAAACAAGGCCATTTTTGCATGATTAGACCGTTATACGTGTCCCATTGATCCCATGTTAAACTAGTCTGTGTCAATTCCTGTGTCAACTTAGGTAACCGGTGTTTGGGGTGGTGTGTCAGTGTGGTGGTCCAACTCTGTGCAAGTTTTAGAGACCTAAATCAAGGAGTATTGTCGTTAAGGGAGAATTTAAAATTTTGCTTGTGGATGTCATGATCTTGAAAAAACCTTAAACCTTAATCCTAGTTAAAACCCAGCTTTTATAGAAACCAATCTTCCCCACCAGTGAATTCCCGTTCGAGAGAGAGAGTAAATTTTCGGACTTCCTTGAAAAAAATAAATAAATAAAAATGCTCGGTAGCGCTACACCAAAAGTGGTGTAGCGCTACCCTACCTTCTGTCCGGAAAAAAAATCTCTCTTATGACGCGAATCTCTCTCTCTCTTCCTCACTTTTTCTCTTCTTCCTCATTCTTCTTCTTCTTCCTTACGCCCTAAACTCCATTACCCACAAAACCCTAACCTTTAAACCTCCATAACTCCCTCGAACCCTCACCAATCTTCACCAAAATTTACAGAATCGTTCCTTTCACTCTCCTCTACCATAATATCCGAACCAAATTTCTTCTAACCCACCAGAATCTCTAGATCAGAAAATCCAAAAACCTAAACTTTTTGAACCAAAAACCCTTCGAGTCATGGCATCTAAAAGGCAACACATTGGAAGAGGTAAGGCAGTAGCGGGGTCTTCGAGTGGAGTGGAGGAAATTCAGCCGGTCCGGGCCAAGCGTAGGGACCGTGATCAAATAGACAGAGATAACCAGGCTAAATGGGAGGCCTCGATTAAGCAGAGGGAGGTGAAGAATGAGAGGCATATCATAGATGACGGGTTATGGCCCGAGAACTTCCCGCCATTCCAAGCCATCCGGGACCAAGGTATGAGTTTCTGGTTCGAGCCTAATCCCGGATTTAATGCTGCTTTAGTTGAGGAGTTTTACAAGAATATGTCTGTTTCGGAGCCGGGTACCTTTTTGACTCCGGGGGCACGGATTGTCTCCAAAATTGGCAATACCCCAGTGTTTATTGATGCCAGAGAGATAGCCCTTGCATGGGGATATGTGAGGCCTACGCGGGCCACAAACTACCCTAGGCCAGAGTCGACTTTTAATGATGACGAGGTGAACGGTTATTTGTATGATGACCGTAGGAATGCTAGGAATCCCCATTGGCCCGGTAGGCTCACACAGGATTATCGGTTTATGAACCAGGTGGTATGTTATAATTTGTATCCGAGGGGTAAGGAAGGTGCGCCCCAGAAGTTTGTGGGGAATCTAATGTTTACATTTATGAGCGAGGACATGGTATGTGATTGGGCCCTGTTTGTATTCTGGCAAATGTGTGATTTTAGGGATGCCCCCACCTCTTTGAGAATGCCGTTTTCGTGCTTGATAAGTAAGATTTTGAGGAGTAAGATTGCCCTGGCTCGGAAATACCTCAGCAACGATCCATTGAACCTTAATGACATGGATTCTTCCATCCTCACTCGAAGTAGAGCACAAGTGAGAGTTGGGGAGGGGTCGATGCTTACTCCGCCGCCACCTAGTGCTAGCACCAAGACTTGGCTTGAAAAGATATTTGGGTGTGTAACGTGTTTGGCGAAGAGCCACCGGAAGTTGAAGAGAGGGCAAGCGCAGTTGACTAGAGATCAGACTGACATACTTGATAGGCAGCGCCACTTGGGGGCACGGCTTGCGGGTCAGAATCCGGGACCTTTCCAGCCTAGACAGTGGCCGGAGTTGGAGGTGAGTGATGACTTCGCGGATGCACCAGCGGAGGAGGAGCATTCTGATGCTGAGTTCGGAGGGGATGATGATTGAGCACGGGTTGGACATGGGTTGGACTGGTGGTGTTGTTTTTATGGTTTGTTATTTTATGTGTTTAAGTTGTTGGGAACTATGACGTTTTGTGCGTTAGTGTTATGTCGGTGGTGTGACCGGGTATGTGGTCGGTGGTTGTGTTGAACTTTATTTGTGATGTTTTGTTCGGTATGGTGTTAGAGTATTAGTTGTTATTGTGTGATATTCGTGTTGTGCTTGTTTGTGTTGGTGACGGCCAGTCTGGGTAGACTGACCATGAGCTTCTATAGGCCGTCACCCTTTGCATGTTTCCCTTTATCTTATTAACCACGGTCATTATAAGCCTAACGAAGCCCTTAGTTGACCCGAGGCACGTTGACTCTCTTGCATGCATGTGGTATATTTAGATTATGAATGTGTGGTATCGTGATTTGTGAGCTTCTATTGCATATTTCGGCGTTGTTTTGACTGGCACGTGGTGATTCTGTTTCATTCCACGTTGTTCGCCAGGCGCCTTACATGGGATGTAGAGTGTTTCGGTGAGTATGAGTGATATTGTGGCACGTGCGAGCTTTCTATCTTAAACCTTGTTGAGGAATGAAATAATTCAAATTTTTGCTAGGGCATGCATGTATTCGAGTTGTGGGTAGTAAAGAGACTATATTTAGATTGTTCATTTGATTTTGTACAGGTTGCATAACCCTCGTATCCCTTATTGAGTCGTTGTGTTGTTTTATTATTTTTATTTCGTTCGTTACTAGGAACTAGCAACGCTCAAGTTGGGGGATGTGATAGGCGCGTGGAAAGCTTGCTTCTGAGCGCCTAAGTAGGGTGGTTTAGCATGTTAGACGTGTGTTTTGAGCTTTATTTTCCATTTGATATGTGCGCGTGGTGTTTTTGTGTATTGAGTGTAATTTGCAGGTATTCTATGGTTGTGGGTGTGATTTTGAGTACATGCACGTAGATCAAGAGTTGGAGGTGTAGACACCCCGATTTTGAACCCGGGATGCGCTCGAGCATTCCCGATGATGAGACGAACCAATCATGACTACCCGAAACTTGTGAGAATAGCTTGAACTTGATCAAAATCAACCCAAACAATCAAAACAGCCCAAACCAACCCAAGCATTGTTGAACCAAGCCAAACCATCAATCTGCCACCAAGAACCTTGAGCGCTCAATCCCTGTGCCTTGAGCGCTCAAACACCTGAGAACCACCTTGAGCGCTCAAGCCTATGTCTTTGAGCGCTCAACTCTGATCCCAGTCAGGAATCTGCAGAGTATCTCATCATGAGATTTTATGCATGGGAGCATCTGGGGTGATCTTCTACGATCCTAATACGTATAATACATCCTACATTACTCTAATCTACCCCTAAAACTACTCCTAACCCACTTTCAAATACAAACCCACTTCCTTTCTCTCCTCTCTTCCCTCCCACTCACTCTCTATAAAAACCACTTACCACCCCTGGTTTCCAGGTTACCAATTTTCATACTCCATTTCTCAATTCATCCAGAAATCGTTCATCACTCTCTCTCTCTACAAAAACCACTTACATTCCATCCAAACCACTCTTCAAACTCTAAGTTCGATCTTTGATCATCAATCAACCTCACACACCGCACCACCCATCCAGAATACTAACCAGAACATCCATTATTGTCCACCCCCAAACCCACAATCAAGTTCAAGCCTTCAATCAAGTGAAAAAGATAGTTAAATATGTGATATATTCACTGTTTTGATCCTTCTGAGGGAGACCAGTGAGTTCAAACAAGTTCTTTATACTTGCATTGAACTCATAAAGGTCTAAAAGTTGTTTAAAAACACTTTCAAAATTTGCAGTTTCAACAGGGATTGAGCGCTCAAGCCTCAGGCCTTGAGCGCTCAAGCCTAGTTCTGAGCAGTCTCTGTTTTGGTAATTATTGTGCTTTCTCTTGGTTTTGATTGTCATTAAGTAGCCAGATATGTTTACATTACCTTCAGAAAAGTGCAATTTCACTTAAAAAGTGCGTGCATGAGTGTTGATCATTTTCTTCATGATGGTTAAACATCAAAACTTTTGAAAATCTTATACTTGAGTGCAAAACAGTGACTGTTCAACCTCATAAATCTTCAGTTTATGTATTTATGATCATTATGAAGTATAAAAAGCTTGCTTGAAGGTCAAAAACCAGAAAGCCAGATTATGGCTTGAGCGCTCAAGGCTATGCACCTGAGCGCTCAAGCTGTTCTTGAGCAGTTTGATACTTATGCTTTGTTCTTGTAGAGTATTGCTAGAAATTAATTGGAAGGTGTGTGTGAGTTGTTATTACTCTGCTTATGATCTGGATCCCTCGCTTTCTTCCATTCCCATGCATTTTCTTCGTTAATTTGTGGTGATTCTCTTCTTTTCATCATTCTTTAAGAGATCAATCCACCTGTCCCTATCTGATTCTTCATGAAAAATGTTTTATCAATGTATTGATCTTGTAAAGAATGAACAAAGAAGTCGTGAAAAGGGTTAAAATCACAGAAGCCAGAAACGGGTTTGAGCACTCAATCTATGAGCCTTGAGCGCTCAAACAGGTTTGGAAGGTTGAGCGCTCAAGCCATCACCTTTGAGCGCTCAACCCCCATTCTGGGATCCAGATTGCAAGCCAGTTTATCAAGCCTCAAGTTCATGATTTCTTTATTATTATCACCATTTCCATGTAAATCACCACGCACAAGCATTCACGATAAGTTCGCATTTTGTATTCTCTTACTATCTACGTGATTCCCATCCCCAATTCCCCATTTTCGTGATTAGAATTAGAATTTAAGCATTTTCAGAATCCCACAAGATATCGAGTAGAGACCGGTTCACGGCCCGGGCGAGAGGGGTGCCGTAAAACCCTTCCCCTCTCGTAACCAAACCCTCGAATCCGAGAAACCTTTGATTTCGCCATGATCAGTGAAATCTTTTTTGAATGGGCAAACGAGTCATATTTTTATTGGTTTCTCGGGTTCGGACCTCAAATCCGGGTGGCGACTCTAACAATCACAATATTTTCAAATGTTAAACCGAACCATTTACGGTGGGCCGTCCACAGGAGGCGAGCGGATTTTGCATGGAAGTGATCGAAACCCGTCGGGAGCGCTACCCCGTTTTGTTGGAGAGCTCAAATTGGGCACAAAAAGACTGAAAAATGAACAGAAGGTTCTTGAGCGCTACACCGAAAGAGATGTAGCGCTACCGGCTTGTTAGCATTAATGGTCAACGATTAAACGGGGAGCAGCCGGTCAACGCACGGCTTAAGCAAAGCGGTAGTGCTACCTAGTTTTTGCGGTAGCGCTACCGAGCGGCTATCGTGGCTCAATGAACGGCGTCGTTCGGTCTTTCCGCGGAGAATAGTTTCGGATTTTCGTTTGTTTTTAGGTAGGATTACAAGATTAATATAAATACTATTATTAGAACCCAGATTAGGGTTCCACAAATTTTCCTTAGGTTTTATGTTTTCAAGCTTTCGGCTATAGTTCTTCCTTTAGTATTCTACGTTCGAGTTTGTTCCAGATTTACAGAATTTCCGCTTGTGGATTGTTTTTGCGTATTAACAATCAAGTTCGATTTTCCCTTGCAATTTACGGTATCGTTTTCTATTGCTTTCATATTTTATCCTTCAAGCATGTCTAGATCTAGGTTTAATTTGATTTATGTAGTTATTATTATCATGAGTGAGTAGTCGCCTTGAGTGCGGCTGCGGGGCAAAGGCGCCGCACGTTTAGACTAACCAACGTTTCACCTCGGGGCCGAATTACTCAACTTTCAAGCAATTTTAGGAAATAGAAATTTCTCTGACAAACAAAACCCAGGCATCGTCGGAATTTGAATGCGCGCGGAATCTGGTGACAGGTAGTGCGCATTTGTTAGGGAGCCTTTCTTTCATTCTAAAATCAGTAAAAGAGGAATTGTGGCCCGAGTAAATATCGGTTAGGCTAGTCGTCGACGTTGGGTTCCCTCAGCTGTGCTCTCTTTATTAATTTTCATTCAGTTACATTAATTTAGTAATTTAGTTAATAAATTTCACCAAAATGAAGGGGTGGCTACCTAAGAGCCAGGTAAAACTGCACTTTCACACTTCTGAGTCAAGCACTTAAGTCGTCTCTGTGGTTCGACTCCGGTACTTCCGGATTTATTGTGCTACACTGGTCGAGAGTCCTACGCTTGGGACGCATTTTTTTTGGTCTTATTTTTAATCACCTGGTCGGTCAAGCAATAACTATAACACACGATTGTTATTATAGTAGTAAAATGATGGTTTGTATGCAAACAAACATTTCAATATCAATATTCATAAAAAGCACTTAGAAGTTTGTCAGTTTATTGAATGTCTAACTATTTTAATATTGTATGAGTATCATAATGCTTATTGGGTGGTAGCATCAAAATCATAATGTTGAAATAAGGGCAAGTCAATGATTGCAGTGAGATTGCTTTACCTTGGGAAATTTCGTCCTAATTGTGGAGTTAAACTTATAAATTTGTAAACTAACGATTTAAATGGATCAATGGAAAAAGCTGGGAGTTTACACGTGACCCCACTTGACCAAATAAATAGCTTAAATATACCGTTTTCCAAATTAATTTTAAAAATAGGCCAAAACGCATATTCCATATGCGCCAAAGCCGTTTCTGTTGCTTACGTGGCAACACCATCCACGCAAGTTGTTGCTACCTTCGGGCTTAAAAATCGTATATAGCAGGAGCTCTCTTCGTCTACATGTCGATCATGCTCCTCCACTCCTCTCTAGATCTCCAGACCTATGTGCAATTGCCAATCCCCTCTTTCGCCATTGTTTGCCCGCCCTTATCCCGCTGTTTGTCTCTCCCCGCAAGTCTCTCTCTCTCTCTCTCTCTCTCTCTCTCTCTCTATATATATATATATATATATATATATATGTGTGTGTGTGTGTGTGTGTGTGCTTGTGCGTGTAGGGTTTTAAATGCATTTGTGTGTGTGTGTATGTGTATATGTATAAATGTAAATTTAGTGGTAATTGTACGTATCCTTGTTTTTGTAAAGTTGTATGTTTGTAAATTTTTATTGCTAATACATATTTTCCAAAGGTATCATTTAAAAAGGAGTAAAGGGAGTATTAATTTTTTCAGTTACTTCTGTAGAAAATCCACTTATTTGGATATTTGAGAAATTAGAATATTTGATCACTTACTTACGCATATCCAATTGAGCTGAATTGTTTTTAGAGCACACTCCAAAATTATTTTTAAATTAATGAAAAATTGAAATTATTCGTGTAATACACAAAAGTGAATTCTACATGCTGTTATTGCATTTTCAAAGCCATTAGCATTTTTATTTAAAAATTGAGACCATTGAATGGGAAATGTATTAGAAAAATGATACACGTACTAATTCAGCTCCAATATTGCTTTAACACATTCACATAGTGTGTAGAGCCCATAGAAGTATCTTTGAGCTCCAAATACTATTTGAGTGTGTTGGAGCATTGTTGTACAAGTATTATATTATATACGTTGATGAGGTACCACTGGTCAGGTCACTTTCAATGATTCGTATTTTGTTGCAGAAAAATCCTCTAAAAATGAAAAGTGGAATTGTGTAGGCTTCACATGCCATATGAATGTGTTAGATTACATGTATTTTTTTAGTTTGTATTATGGGAAAAGGTTTGGAGCATGAAAACAAAACATGAAAAAGAACATGAAAACATATTTAATGAATGAGATCCATCAAGTATATTGTTTGTCCATTGTACCGGATGAATCTCATCTATTGAATGTGTTTTCATGTTTTGTTTCTTTGTTTTTGTTTCTTTGTTTTTCTTTCTTATTTTGTACGAAGGCTATTATACTTTGATGAGGTACCACTGGTCTGGTCATTTTCAAGGATTCGTATTTTGATGCCGAAAAATCCTCCAGAAGGGAAAAGTGGAATTGTCCTCTTGACCAAAGTGATGTATCAGCAAAATGAAAGAAAGAATTATGGGTACCAAAGTGATGTATCAGCAAAATGAAAGAAAGAATTATGGGTAAACTATTTAGGGTTTAGGGTTATGAATAGCTTCTAGACTCCTTCTGATTTTACTAACTTCACATAAATAATCAGAGTCGCTCAACTTATTCAAAATATGTTTTTAATGACTTAAGTAAAAATTCAGCTCAATCGGATATCGGTAAGAGTTTGATCGATTCTTTGCTTAAAGAATTGATCAAGCCACTACTGATATCCGATCGAGCTTAGTTTTTAAAAGGATCCTTCAAAAAATATTTTAAACAAATTGAGTAGTTTCGATTATTTGTAAGGAAATCATCCACACATGCACTATAGGGTTGTAGTCCCCTAATTACAGTCATCTGTTTGTCAATCAACAGTCCGGATTATTCTATAGGTAAAATCTTTACGTGAAGATAGCATGAAGATAATCCGAGCCGTTAATTAGAAAACGAACAACTGGGATTGAAGGACTATAATCCTATAGTGCTTTAGAGCACTGCAAGGTCTCCGGATCTGAGGAGGTGTGAACATCACTTGTGAAAAATACCAAAAGTGATTACTATTGTGGGGCAGTCTTTTGTACACGCTCCTGGTACATGCATGTGTATATGCAGTCACACTCAAAAGGTAATAAATGAGAAAATGCTAACGTGTGCCCAATAAGCACACCTTAAGATTAAAAAAAGTGCATTGGAATGTGTGACAAGTATATAGAGATATGTGAAGTGTATTGAAAAGTGTAAAAGGTGTATTAGAATATGTGTTGTTTTTGTTTGTTTATGTACTTATTGTGTGTCTATTGGACACACGTTAGCAAGACCCATAAATGAAAAACATGTGAAAAATCAGTTTCAATAACGTACATTTTGAGGCGTTGGTCCCATCGGTCCAGTACCTAACACGGAAAGGAATTGAACCACACAAAATTCGAATGCACAAGAAAATTTTGGGTGCAAATAGAGAACCGGGGGCTCCGCTAATCGCAATGCTCGGTAGGGCCCGTCGAGCATATCTAGGCTGTCAAAAATATTTTTGGACGGCCCAGATTTGAAGGGGTTGGGCGGTGGATGACTTCGTAGATAGTGCCACCGCTGCCGATTTTGTTGAGTCTTTCTAGAGAAGAGAAATTCAGCGGCGGTGTGCCGGAGAGCGTTGGGGTCAAGTTTGAGGTGGAGGAAGATGAGAGACACTATTTTCAAAGCTGTAAAATACAAACTTGTTTAATAGAAAAAGATGTAGCTGTGTAGTACACTATTTTTCAAAGATGTGTAGTACACAAAGCTGTGTAGTACAAGCTGTGTAGCCTTTCATTCATTAGGCTAAGTTTTCTAAAAGATTTTAACAACTTAGTTGCTAAAATCAACCATAATTTTAGCAAATTAGTTCACCAGGTGCTAAAATTAACCATGATTTTAGCACCTAGTGAACTCATTTGCTAAAATTATGGTTGATTTTAGCAACTGGATTGCTAAATTTTTTTGGAAAACCCAGCCTAATTAAGGCTTGGTTTTCCATTTGCTAAAATGGACATTTGCTAAAATCAAGTGGGTGATTTTAGCAAATGAAGTGGGGAGGTGATTTTATCTCCAATGAATCTGAACGTATGTAAATAAAATCATTGGAGATAAAATCACCTCCCCACTTCATTTGCTAAAATCACCCACTTAATTTTAGCAAATGTCCATTTTAGCAAATGAAAAACCAAGCCTAATATGACAAATGCAACAGGTGTAGCACATAGAAAAGAGAAATTGCTACAGGTGGATAACATTGTTGAGTATTGATAAGATAGGTTTTTTTTTTTACATTTTTTTTTAACAAAAGATACTCCATTAATGAGGTACATTTTTGCTTCTACATATAAAATATTTCAATTTATGCATGTATGCATTTGATCCAAGTACTCACTTTTTGTTAACCACATCTAATCTCAAATAAGCTTTCACCAAAAAAAAAAAAAAATAGTACAAATAACCATATCTTGTGAGTTTAGATAACCACATCTTTTTATTCCAGGTAACCACATCTTATCCCGAGAAGGCTTTAAAAAAAAGATACAATACAGATAACCACCTCTTGTGATTCCAGATATGGTTATCTTCACCAGCGACTTTTCTAGAAAAGTACAATTTTCCAGCGACTTCCGACGCATGAGAAATTTTCCGGCGAACTTTTCCAGCGGCAGTAACTTTCCGGCACCGGTAAATTTCCGGCAATAGTATGTTATGTATTAAATTTAATGTGAGCGTATATTTGTCTATTAAATTTAATGTGAGCCTAATACGAAAGTGTTGAAAACAATTTTTTTGGATAAAAAATTAGTTTAAAAAAAACCTTTCTATTAAATAAATAAATAATTTAAATAATCTTTTGATTAATATGAAAATAAATTGCAAAAAAAGTGAATTTCAAAAAAAGCTATTTTTAAAACTATTTTCTGAACTTTATTTGTTTAAAATAACGACTTTTGAAAAATTAGTTTTGTATAAGAAAAAAATTTCTATTCTGAAATTTATTTTTTTAAAATAACGATTTTTGAAAAACTAGTTTTGTATAAATTTTTTTTTCTAAACTTTCATATTTCAAAAAAATATTTCCGAAATTAGTTTTTTTCCCCTTTAAAAGACTATTTTAAACAAAGAAAAATTTCAAAAAGAGTTTTGTTGAAAAAAATTATCTTCGGTTCTTTTTGTTTAAAAGCTGTTTTTAAAAAAATGAAAAATGGTTTAATTTTTTTGAAAAATTATTTTTAATTTTATTTGAAAAACGATTTTTTAGGATGGGGAATATATACTAAAGGCACTACAGTCATTTCACGCAAAAGGTTGTACTGTTAACTACGGTTTTTTAGTAATTAGTTTTAAAGCAATGGAGGTTAGTGGAATTTCAAAGTGCAGGAGAGGTCTATGTATTTGTTAGAAACCTCAGGGGAGGAAGTGAAATTTACTCTTGGAATTTTTTTTGTGAATAAAGACAAAAATAACCCAATAATCCACAAACATTGGATTATTATTGTCTTTAGATAAAAAAAAATTTACATTTTAGATTTCAATCAACATGACAAACCCATAACCGAAGCAAAATTAACAAATGCTAATTTTTTTAATAAAGAAAAAAAACTAACACATGGTTTATTGTTTGCCAAAGCACCCCCTAAGACAACCGACAACTAATGCACTCTTCTTTTACAGGAGGGAAAAGGCCAGTGAATACGACGAAAAGCAGGGACCAATTTAGGACATTCTGGGCACATACATGGACACGTCTGATACTCCTACGGTATTTTCGGTATTCTTGGAATATTACAAATTGTTAAATCAATAATTTATTCTAGACAACTTGTAGTCTGAAAATATTAAAAATATCGAAAATACCATAGTGAAAACTCACCCTTTTCGTCGATTTTCAAAGATTTCAAGAGATTTACGCAAAAAAGTTTTGAATTTATCGTTCATTTTGACCAGCAAACCTATAAAATAAAAAGTTATAACCAAAAGTAAAATGGAAAAAATCGCTTCAGAATGGTAACGTTAGAAAAATGTCAATATTACTGGCCTTGCTCGTTTCATAATTTTAGTTTAGTTTTAGTTTTGTTTTGTATTCATTGCATTCATTTCTCTCTCTACTCATTACACATTTTTTTAAAATTAAACTAAACTAAAATTACTTACTAACAAGGCAGTACTGTCCTTTTCTTTGCCCTATTTGTATCTTTTTTACTTTTTAAATTAATAGGTTAGGCTCTGGACAAGTCACTTTACTAAACACGTGCAAACACTGCAAATATAGATTGGAGCAAGAAAACAGGACAATATATCTACATCCACATATTAGTCATCATTTTGGCCATGGCTACTTGTTTTTTTTTTGTATCACTGTCGATGCCAAAGTCCTGGTCCTCACCTTGATGGACTAGTTGAATGCATTACGTCCACACAAGTGCAGATCATCATACACTTCTGAAGTTCAAAATTGATACTATTTGTATTCTCCGCCGATTTAATTGAACAATGCTAGCCGTACCGACCAAACAGTACAGACGGTGTACCGACGGCGTCGGGAACCCCGTTGTGGATCCCAAACGGTCGATCCGAGCCGTCTATTTACTCCAAAATCGAATTCCGAGGGGGTTTGCGCGGGAATCACCTCAATCGGACGCTCCTAAGTGCTCAATCCAAAATCACCCCATTTCGTTCAAAAAAATATTTTGGATCGAGCACTTAGGAGCGTCCGATTGATGTGATTCCCGCATGGACCCCCTCGGAATTCGATTCTGGAGTGAATGGACTGCTCGGATCGACCGTTTGGGACCCACAACGGGGTCCCCGGCGCAGTCGGGACGCCATCGGTACCATGGGTGCCGATACCTCTCGATTTACCGGATTTAATTTTAGCGTTTGGATAGAATTTTGTAATTAATTATTCGTCTTGAAAAGATATATCATGTCTAGAATTTATGCGAAAAATTATTTGGGTACCGACTCATATGCAAAACAAAATGTAAAGATCGCGCTTGGGGACCCATTTGTGGGACTTACACGAATGATCCGAACTGTTCACTCATCTTAGAATGATTTTCCGAGATTCCTCAGAAGAAATCAGCTCAATTGGACATCTGTAGATGCTTGATCTAAGATCCCCCGTTTCATTAAAAAAAAATTGAATGAAACGGTGGGTTCTTAAATCAAGCACCTACAGACGTCCGATTGAGCTAATTTCTTGCGAAGCCCCTCTGAAAATCATTCTAAGATGAATGAACAATTCGGATTGTTCATGTAGAACTCACAAGTGGGTCCTCGAGCGCGATCTGTATATTTTTTGGGTAACGCGTTCTGTATGCATAGTCTGGTCCGAATTTATGTACAAAAACTTCCTTCCACACATTGGTATGTGTTTAAATCATAAAGCACATCATTGTGAATTGTGGTTAAAAATAATTTTATGGACACATTATTAAATTAAAAAATGATATAGGTACACCATACTTGCACACGACATACACACCAAGGTTATATGTGGCAGATAAGGAAAATCCCACATGCACACATTATCAAGTGGCCTTGTTCGTTTCATAATTTTAGTTTAGTTTTAGTTTTGTTTTGTAATCATTACACTTATTTTTCTCTCTATTCTCTCTCTACTCATTACACATTTTTTCAAAACTAAGCTAAACTAAAACTACTAAAACGAACAAGGCAAATACTGTCTTTTTCTTTGCCCTATTTGTAGTACTTTCTAAGGCCTTGTTCTCCAATAGATTTTAGGTACATAAAATCTCACATTTTATGGCACTCCAATCTCAACACATAAAATGTAAAAGTCATTTTATGAGATTTTCATAAAATCACCCTAAAATCTATAGGAAAATTACTACATTTTATCAGTTGGAAAAATAACTCTATTTTATCACCTCTTCATAATAGGTTAGGCTCTGGACAAGTCACTTTACTAAACACGTGCAAACACTGCAAATGTTGATTGGAGCAAGAAAACAGGACAATTCCTGGTCCTCACCTTGATGGACTAGTTGAATGAATACATTACGTCCACACAAGTGTAGATCATCGTACACCTCTGAAGTTCAAAATTGATGCTATTGGTGTTTTACGTATTCTCCGATTTAATTTTAGCGTTTGGATAGAATTTTGTAATTAATTATTCGTCTTGAAAAGATATATCTTGTCTAGAATTTATGCGAAAATTATTTGGGTACTGACCCATATACAAAAAAAATGTAAAGATCGCGCTTGGGGACTCCTTCGTGGGTCTCACACGAATGATCCGAATTGTTCACTCATCTTAGAATGATTTTCCGAGGGTACTCAGGAGAAATCAGCTCAATCGGACATCTGTAGATGCTTGATCTAAGATTCCTCGTTTCATTAAAAAAAAGTTGAATGAAACGGTGGGTTTTAAATCAAGCACCTACAGACATCCGATTGAGCTGATCTCTTGCGAAGCCCCTCTGAAAATCATTCTAAGATGAATGAACAATTCGGATTGTTCATGTAGAACTCACAAGTGGGTCCTCAAGCGCAATCTGTATATTTTCTGGGTAACGCGTTCTGTACGCGTAGTCTGATCCGAATTTATGTACAAAAACTTCCTTCCACACATTGGTATGTGTTTAAATCATAAAGCACATCATTGTGGATTGTGGTTAAAAATAATTTTATGGACACATTATTTAATTGAAAAATGATATGGGTACACCATACTTGCACACGACATGCACACCAAAATTTTATGTGGCAGAAGAATCCCATGTACACACATTATTCAATTGGAGTTGGGTTTCTAATTGATTGCTCTCAGGCAGTTTGCAAGTTTTTGCCTGCCCTACAAGTCAGGGCAGCCTCGCGTGATAAAAAATAGTAAGTGGCTCAAACAGATTTATCGGGTGGGCGGGATTAAAGGGTGGGCCTGCATGTTCTTCTTTTTGATAGTACGGTGTTTGTCCATTGACATTTATCATAATTGATCGTACAAGGTTTGGGGAATCCGAGAAAATTTTAGGTGCGGATTGGGTACGGACACGTGGTGCCTGACACCCAATCCGAGCAGTCCAAACACGTTTTGGACGGCTCAGATCTAATGGGGTTGGACAACCGATCCTTGGTTTAGTTTGTCAAATGGTCTTGGATTATTTAGGAGATTATTATTCCTCCAAAATGGAAGGATTGACTGTCCCATGGGAAAGGTGGTATTGTTAATCCAAATCCTCCACCTCATGTAAATATTGAGCAAAATATTCTCGTCCTTCGCTCTTTCTCATCCAATGGTGTTTCCATGTGAGGACGAAAATGGAAATCAATTTGATTTTAATCCAATCTCTTTTATAGGGCAAAACAAACATGTCATTAACAATTACAAGTAGACAGGAACTTGAGAAGCTTGACCAATGACCAGCAACTAGGGTTAACATAATGTTATTTTTGCAAGTGAAGTTTTGCTGCGATAGTTGTTTGGCATTTCAAATTAGGGAAGCCATATGTATCTGTAAAAATTACATGAAACTCGAGTAACATTTAGAGCTATAAATCAAGAAAGGACCGACGTAAACCACATGAATAATCAAAACTTGCTTTCGATAAGTGTTGGCCTCTTGAGCTCCTTGTTTATTTGTTAGAGAGGCTACTTTGTTGAATCAAAACTTGCTTTCGTCTAGTGTTGGCTTCTTGAGCTCCTTGTTTCTTTGTTAGAGAGGCCAACTTCGTCGGGAAAATAGGGTTGTTCATAAGATTTTTACATAACTTTGGAGAATAATTAGATCCAAACACTTTCAAAAGTGGTTCCAAAAATGGGTTTAGATACTCATAAGTAAGAAGTTTAAAACATGAAAACAAGGTGAATGAGGAATTCTCTCAAAGAATATAAAAGAGAAGTTGAAGGGTCATCTCCACCCACATGCTTGATGATGTAAATATTGATGGATATAAAAGTCCCAAGTTACTCCTAAGGTCTAAGGTTCAAATCTCCCAATCGCTATTAACTCTTATAGAGCGAGGTTTTAATTGGATCTTTTGCTAGCAGAAGGTGCAGTTGGTTCTCAAAATTAGTCAAACTGCACGAAAACAAGCCCAGACACCTGAGCTATTAATAAAAGAAGTCTCAAGTTGTGCTAAGGGTTTGGGCGCTTTGGGAGTAGCCAATTTTTTCCACTGAGGGAGGATCTAGCCCATGTCACGCGAGCTGCTGTGGCTACGGGGCCATGGTCCACGGCCTGGGCTTGGCTTGGGCATTAAGCCTACACTTGAGTTTGGGCTGTACAAACCCGTATTCATTGTGGGCTCCCAGAATGTCTTGAAATTGAAGCAGCTGGAAAGTCCAGACTTTTCAGGTCCGAATCTGGAAAAATAAAGCAATGAATCAAATAAAAATTCTTTCTTTTACTATTATTACACTTCTTATTGTTACACTTTTGACATTGGAGAAAAGAAAAGGAAAGAGAACCAAACTCTATCAGGGGCAAACCAATACATTATCATGAACACAATGCATCCAAATCAATGGTCCATTATTTCCAAGGCTAACTATTACACACACTTGAGTCCGATATCGGGTTATGAATCCAGTATCTTGTTCATATACTTGTCGATTGGGGTTTTTTTATTCGCTTTTGCATTTAGTTATAGCGGTATATCCACTGCTCAAAACGATCACAAGTGAGACTAACGAGTACCGTTGGTAGATTAATCAAGAACCAAACTCGATCATGGCACTACCAACGGTAACATGATCGGCCCCACTTCTCGGGACGAAAGCAACCACAATCTCATCGTCATCTTCAGCTCCCAAATCCTCTAGCAACTGAGTTATACCAAGCCTCAAACAAGTCTCGCTCGTTTTTTCATCCCCGCTGTTATGCTTACACGGCAATTTCACAAAGCTTCCAGCGAACTCGCTGTTTCCTGGCCCAATCACTGTCTCGTCTTCGGCGTTAATGAAGACGTCGAATTTTACAAAGGATCCTCTTCCCAGTCCGCCCAGCTCTATCCCTTCGATCACTAGTATCTCCTCTTCTTCGTCTTTCTCTTTCGTGGTTCTCGACTTTTTGGGCCTTGCTACCGTCGCTCTCACAACTTTGTCGAGTGTTACTGGAAATACCTGTTGGGATTTGGACACTAAAATTTTAACTTGTAAACTATTGAAGAAGTTTGTACAAGCACATTATTGTCAAACTCAATAAATTCACACACAACTAGAGTACCATGAATCATGAGACCACGTAAAATAAGCAAAATATGTTTATCCACATGCAACCTCTTACTAAAGTAGTCAATTTCTTGCAGTTTTTATTACCGGGGCGGACACAAGGGGGGTGTCGGCGGTGCCCAAGTCACGACTCCATGAATCCTCACGTCATACTAGTTTTTCAGGTTAATTTAAAATAAATATTGGAATTGGCCCTGTTTGAGTGAAAAATTTCTTAAAATTCATATGCATGCATGAAAAAATTGCCTAAAATTTAAAGTTATCAATCATCTTTAGGTTGTGTGTAATTGCATGGTAGCTCTGCACATGCACACAACCTCGGCTCTTCCTTGAACCTCGCAAGTAGCAATATACATCTAAAGAAATATAATTTTATTTTATCATCAACATTGAAATACAAGTGGTTTGGGTTCTTGTAAGGCACAAGTTTTGCATCCGCCACTATTTACAGTCAATTTCTTGCAATTTTAATCACATATTGTGTAAGGTGTCTAATCAAATGATGTGATAAAAACAAATTGATCATCCAAACATTATGGTTTTATCTTTTGGCAATACAGACTTCTACCATGAACTTTTTGCGTAGACAAAGCTCATTTATTTCAACTACATGAAGCCTTAGATTGAAGACTACCTGTGCAGCCGTTGTCTCGGCCGCCATAGCCACGCCGGCCTTCTTTATCTTCCTTGAAACCTTGGAGACTATTGGCGTCGAACGACTTTTCAGCCACGGAACATCTATATCCTGATAAACATACCCAAGATTTTCCGTCCCTACAGTTAGATTTCCAATTTTGTGCCTCCATAGCGTCCAGTGAAAATGATAGCAAGTAAACTGCAAACAGATAAATTTACGCAAGTAATAACTACATCAAAACAAAGTAAGGGCTTTACCACACCAAAATCATAACAAGCAAAGTCATAACAAAAACACAATTTGCTAGGGTAAGGGATGTGGGCTGTGGACGCTCTAACATAGTATGACAAGCCAAATCAACGCATAACAAGCAAACTATTTGTATTAATCAAAACCACTGTCACATATGAGACATTCATCAAACTTGTAATGAACCAAACTAGAGCCATAGCTTTATTGAAGCCACATAACTGGGAGACGAGAGTAGCCACTGTAGACATTAAATTTTCTGCATGACGTAATTGGCATCCAGTTAATTGAGATAAATAAAGAGAAAACATTCTTTACACCGGCAGTATAAACTAAAGTTTCCTCCAAATCTATTGCATTACGACATGTGTCCAAACAGTGGTCCCAAAAGGTAAAACATGGACACATGGCGCAATGCAATCGATTTGGAGAAGAGAGGACATTGGCTTGAACTTCTACAAGATATCTCAAGCATCTACTCAAATCCTTCCCTCAAGCCCTTGTGGAGAATCAACAAGCACTCAAACCATGTGCCGATTCATCTACAACACCACTTTAAGCGTCGTATCCTGTGAAGATCACGCTTCAAACTCATCATTTGTTTGAGACTAAGAAAATCAAGACCTAGACCAAATATCATTTCTTCAACCTCCTAAACTCAAAGACGTGAGGGAATCATCAAGCAATTGGATTCTACAACAAGCTCTTGAAGCCGTCGGATTACAAAAGAGATAAATTCAAAGGATTTTGTTCTTTTTTTCTTGTAAAAGAGCATATCACATAGGATTGTACACATTTATTCAATTTAAATCAATAAAATATTATTATGTACATCTTTTTCGTAACTCGTAAGTTAATTGGAAGACACAAATTTGTGTGTAACAGCCACAAAGGTCAAATCCAAGACTCAATTGATGAGAGGAAACTCTTTTTGGAGTGAACTATGGGCAAGATTAGGCTACGATTCCTTTTTCGAAACCCCAAATGCATAGGGTTTACCTCATCTTAATTCAAAAAGCCAAATGATACTACTGCAATTAGATTTTCGGTCTTGTGCCTCCATAGTGACCAGTGAAATTGTTAGCATGGAGTTGGATTTCGAAAAACTATATTATTCACAGACAGAGAATTTATACAAGCAATTCCATCAACCAAATAAGGGTTTTATCATTTCCCAACGCAAAACCATGCCTTTTGTGCCCTAACCCAAACCCTCTTCACTACAAAAGCAAAACCCAGTTCCGCTGGAAAATAGAGAGAGAGAGAGAGAGAGAGACTACAAGCAAGGGACTGGCGATAGGCGATTAGAGCGCTAGCGCAAAGTTCTCTGCGCAAGATAATCAAAAATACGAAAACCTTCACCCAAAATCAGAACAATAAACTCTAAAATCAAACCCACCTTTAAGCAAGCCGTAGCCCAACCCCAGCCTCACCGGGCTGCTGGAAACTGCGAACATAGAGAGAGAGAGAGAGAGAGAGAGAGAGAGAGAGAGGAGGATAGTCACCTGGGAGGGAGCGCGTAGAATCAGCTGCGAGAACCTGGGGGAGAGAGCGTAGAATCAGCTGCGAGCGGGGATATAGCCGAGAGAGATGGTGCACTCGGACGCGCTTTTGAAGTAGTATCAAGTATTGCTGAATTGTGAATTTAATCAATTTATTAAGCTAATAAGCTATTTAATATGTACTGAATCTCAAGCAACGAAATAAATAAGTGATTTGATGTGAATAAAGAGTTGAACTATTAAATTCACTAATTTTCTTATTTTGTCTTTCATATTTTCATACTGAAATGTAAAAATGAAAAAAAAAAAAAAAACATACATTTATCGTTGTACTAAAAATATGCAGAATATTGGCAATAGATCGGGTTCGAGTTCAACCCGCATAACCTGAGAATAACACGAATTAACCTGTTTGTCTAATCGTATTGACACGATAACCCGAGAATGACACAAATTAATCGTGTCAATTCGTGTCGTGTTTGGGTCAAAGTTGGCGAAACAGGTCGTTTCCAAGTTAATCGTGTCAATATGTGTCATGTTCGGGTTAACACGATTAACAACAGGTCGGGTTAGGTTCATTTTTTACATGATTAATTAAGCAGGCCATTTTGACACGAACCCAATTTGACATGAACCCGATTTGACAAGACACGAATATGACGCAACACGACACGACGCTCAGCCTTGTTTACATCCCCTCACATACACGTAGGGCCCACACTCATAATTGTGTGTGGGCCCTTGTAGGCCCTACGTGTATGTGAGGGGTTATAAATGGTTGGAGATAAATGGTTGTACAAGTATCAATCTCTATATGTTTAAACCCTAGAGCATCTCCAACCCTTAGAGCAAGTGCAGCAACACTTCTCCAAAAATACTAGTGAACAGTTCACAATATTTATTTTACCCACAAACATCTTTATCAATATTCCAACAATATTATCCATTTTACCTTTTTCTTGTTAAAATATGCATTATTTTTTATAAAGATTTCTAGTTGAGCGGTAAAGATAGAGGCTGTTTGATAAAGCTGAAAACTCAAAACTGAAACTAAGTAGGGCTGAAACCGGTTCTGTTCGGTCCGGTTCTAGTCCATTTTTTGTGCGAACCGGCAAAACTCGGTTTAGGAGGTCAACTGAATCGAAATCGGTTATATGGATCTGAGTTCGGTTCGGTTTCAGTTTCGGTCAGTTTGGCAAAAACAAAGGAAAAGTGGTGAACATATGTACCTATATGGATGGTTTCACTTTCCATATCTACAAATTTATATACAAATTGTTTCAAAAAAAAAAAATAACACCAGATGGTTTCACTTTCCAGATATACATATGTACCTATATATATACCACACACACACACACACACAGAGACTAACATGGACGATGGTGGACCATGATTCGTCGACGATGATGGACGAGAGATGATGATCCACGATCCACGATGATGCTGGACGATGGACGGAGATGATGATGGACGACGATGGGTTTCTCTCTCTCACATCGCTGGACTCACCGCTGCCTCTGTTTGGTAAGAAAAGGTTTGGGAAAAGTGGTGACTGTTGAGTTGAATAAAGGAAGTGTAATATATATAGCAATAGATGGTACTTACTAATTAGGGTTGTAAAAAAAAATCCCGCGAACCTCGAATCCGAACCAGACCGAACCGAACCGTAGGTTTTGGATTGGGTCTGTGGATTAATGGTCCGAACACGGATTGAAAAATTAGAAAACCGTGCTTCGCTGTTCGGTCCGTGGATTTTCATAAAAGAACCGTGAATAAACCGAACCGGAGCATGAGAATTCAATCAATTAAAAATATAAAAAAACATTGGGATAAGAATTATAATTAAACATATTGTTCTTATATATATAAATGGTTGAATGGGAATGAAACTAGTACCTTGAAGAAAGACAAGGTAAACTGCCTAAAAAGTCCAGAGAATTAGAAATTTAAGAGACAAAAAACATTAGCATCGTTTGTTCAAGTAAAAGGATAATCTGAAAATGGACTTCGGCTTTGGAAATTTAACCAAAAGGCTTGTAGAGAGGCTTTGGTTAGGATTTGTCTCATGGATGAATTACCTTTTCGGTTTGTTGACGCGAAGGTTTTCGTGGCAATGGAAATGGGTTCCAAAAGTTACATTGAGAATGTGAATGTGAATGTGAATGTGAATGTGAATGTGGAATATGTGTTTTTTTATTTTGTGAAATGTAATAATCCGTGGATAAACTGTGAACCGAACCGTGATTTTTTTGGTTGTTTCGGAACCAGACCGTAGACTTTTGGTTTGGACACGGATTGTCTTACATTGGACCATAGACTTTTGGTTCGGTTCTCGGATTCATACCAATCCGCACCAAACCGGACCGTTGACACCCTTATTACTAATAAATATATTTTGTTCCTATTCCAAACGTGAAGCGGTTGTCAGCCAAGTGGTAAAGCCTCTAGCTCCCTTGCATTAGGTTAGGAGTTCGATCCTTGCCTCATAATTTTTGAAGGTAATATATATATATATATATATACTAGTTCGGTCCAGTTCGGTTCGTTTAAAAATTCCTCCGAACTGGGAACCAAACCGGTTTTCAGAATTTTCAATTATCATGAACCGGATAAAGAAAAAAACCAAAAAAAAATCTCGGTTCCGTTCGGTTCATCGATTCCTATTTTCACCCCTAAAACTAAGTACTGAAAATTGAATGTTGAAGTTATTAAACTAATAAGTTGTTTGATTTGTATTGAATCTTAAGCACTGAAAATAAATAAGTTGTTTGATCTGTATAAGGAGTTGAAGTATTAAATTCACTATTTTTTTTACTTTGTCTTTCATAGATTCATACTAGAATGCATAAATGAAAGAAAAATCGTACATTTATCAAAATGATAAAAGTATACCAAATATTGGCAAGATAGTGATATAATGGTGGTAGGGGAGTGATGGTGGGAGTAATGGTATTGCAGTGGTGTTGTAGTGGTGGCAATGGTGGTGGGAGCGGCGAAGAGGTGTTCATTGTGGTGTGAGTGGTGGTGGCGGTAGTTGTGGTGTGAGTAGCTGAGTGGTGGTGGTGATCGTAAGTGGTTGCAGTGGTAGTGGTAGTGGCGGTGGTGGTAGTGGCGGTGGTGGTGTAGTGGCCGCGACGGCGGTGGAAATGGTGAAGTGATGGTGTGAGTAATAGTGGTCGAGTGGTGGCGATAGTGGTGGTGGGAGTAGCGGAGTGACGGTTATTGTAGTGTGAGTGGTGGAGGTAGTGGTAATTGTGGTGGTATAGTGGCAGCAATGTTGGTGGGAGTAGCGGAGTGGTAGTGGCGGCAATGGCAGAGTGATGGTGATGGTGATGGTCAGGGCCAGCCCTGACATTTCAAGGGCCTAAGACGAAGTTTGAAAATGAAGGCCCTTAAAAACACTAGCGAAACTAAATATAAAGTCGATAAACACCGTTTCAAAACTACATGCATGTATTTAACACGGAAAAAACCCAAAAAATACATTATATTATAAGAATCAAAAGCATCGTCCACCATCATCACTTAAAATGGGCCTACATACTTGGTGCTAAAAAATATAGGGGTGAGCAGAAAATCCGTCAAACCATGAATCCAGTCCAAATCAATCCAAACTGATTGGTTTGGTTCGATTTTTAGTACCGTGGTTTGGTCCTGGTTTAAAAAAATTAGAATCCGTAATCAATGGTTTGGTTTGTGAATTTACGTTCATGGTTCCGGTTCCAATCCGATCCGAACCATGTATATTATGTATTATATATATAAGCCATAGTCAACTAACTTCCAAATTTAATTTATTCATTATTCCTTCTCTGGAAAGATTTTATTTTCCCTAGGATTCACAACTTATTCTCCTAATTCCAATACACCAATAGTGGTTTAGTCATAGCAAATAAATTCGGTGAGGAAATTCTCCCTTCCAATTTTGATTCCACGGCACGTTTCTATTTTTCCAAATTTTCTATACATGATTCGGTCATAGCCTATTCTATTCCTTGATTTCCTTCATTACCATGATTAATTACCCTAAATCTCTATATATGAGGACCTATTCATATTCTATATAAAACCTAACGTAGTAAACCTAAATTTTAAGTACTCTAAATAGTTTACGGAAATAATATCTCAATTTTAAGCAAACAGTGGTTCGAAACTGAATCCGAACCGTATTTTAATGGTTTGGATTGGTTTGGTTCTATGCCTTTTGTGGGTTGGTTTGGTTCTCCAAATTCATAATCCGTAGGTAGTAATTGGTTCTTGGTTTATGGTTTACTACAAAACCGAACCAATCCGGTCCATGCTCACCCCTACTGGAATATCATTTTGTTCAGAGGTGCTTGGCTGTTGTGGTGCTTCTTGGTTATCCTTTTTGGCATTGGCTGTAGAATGAGTAACAAGTTTATTTTCCTTGAACTCAACCACTTAGATTTGTTTCATCAATAACTTCTGTTTGAGATCATGTAGCTTTACTTGGAAAGCCGTCTCTATCACATTTTCTACTATATCTTTGGGTAATTCAATCTTCGTTATTGGACCTTTGACATCTTCTTAGTCAACATTGTCATTCACTATCATCGGAGTATTTTGTTCAGTAATCCTTAAAAGGGATATCAACTTTTCAAATGCTTTGAAGAACTTCATTTTAGAATACAAATAATTTATTTCCTAACCAAAAAAACAAATTTGATGTTAGTCTGTATCATTAAATGCTGCATACAATGTGTTGAAAAGCATGTTATGTGAAGTGGTAGAATCAAGTCAACAAGACCAAAATACATGAGAGTTTGAGACAACCCATACCAATACAAAACTTAAAAGTTTTTGTATCACCTATTGGTGGGCCTCCCTGCGCATTTTTTTTACAATAATCTGAATCGTCCACTTTGTAGGACCTGAGAGTATTGTATTCACATAAAAAAAAAAAATCAGCTTGATTGAATATCGATAGATATATAAAAAAAAAAAAATTTGGATCACGTCTTGTGAGCAAAATGAAAGAAATTGTTGTGCTAGAAATCCCTACTTTGTTTTATTGGTTTCATGCATTACTTGAACTGGGACTGGAAATGGTTATTGACATGCGTTTGGACAATAAAAATGGTCATGATGTAATGCATTGCTTGAACCGGAAATGGAACTGGAAATCCTTAAGCATTCTTATTGTGTTATTGACATGTTTTGCCATTGAGCAATTCGCATTGGCATTGAACCATCCATTGCAGGGAAAATTCGAATTGGCATTGGATGATCATTTTGTTTTTGACATGTTCTGGAATTAGTCATTAATTAATCAAATAGGACTAATTTCAAAATAAATGTAGGTTTATCCCATGCTGACACAAACATTTTTAACCATTGATGGTCATCACCATCATTCATTCGTTACAATACCACAGCCTAAACAACTACATAACACACCACACAGCTCTCACATCCCGTGAAACAACCTATAAATACCCAGACACCAACATAAAACATATCATCCCATAACTCTTAGCACCATCAGAAAACATACATAAACCGACATCATTTGGGCAATAACATGGCAAATAGAACCCAGCTGGTTCCCAAAGCAACCCAGAGCAACTTTTCTTTCTTCTTCCTCCTCGAGATCTCCTCTTCCATGTTTTTTCTAATCCTCAACAGCCAGGAATGATTTGCATAGACCTTTCGCATATCGATGGGTCCAGCCATGCAAAATCCTTGCACTGAGCATTGGGACAAAGCTACAAACCTCCTGCCAGGATTCACAATGGTCCAAGAAGTGTGGAGCTCCCTTTGATTATCGCAGACCACACATGGGTTGTCTTCCATGAAGTTGGGAAGATCACACCTTTTTTATTAGCTAAACACCTCAGCAGTTGATCTCATTTTGTTTGAAATGGGTGTTTTGTAGGGCTTGTTAGATGAGGGAGAGGGGGTAGAAGCAGAGTTTATTATGTCATAAAGAGAGAGAGAGAAAGAGAGAGAGAGCGCCAGGGGGGGGGGGGGGGGGGGGGGGGATGGTTTTAGCAGGGAAAAAGTCTTCATCTCCCTTCAAAATGTGCAATGAGAGAGGTAACGAGTCCCACAAACGTCCATGTAAGCGCCAGCAAGGAGTCTCTGTTATGTATTTGATGAGAAATGGACCGGGGAGAGGGATTAATGACAGTGTCAAGATCAAGAGTTCATTTAACGTTTATTGAAATTCAGGTATTTATGAGATATTAGGTCTAAAGGTTAGGTTTTTCTTTTCTTTTCTTTTTTTATGTTGAATTTTTACCTATTCAACCTAAGGAGAGAAGTTCCAAAAAAAAAAAGTCCTAAGGAGAAAGTAGGCCGAAAGAAATCAAAGTAGTGGAAACCCAACAACCCATATAAAAATAGGTACTCACTCACACATGACATGTGATTGCCAATCAATGAAGTGTTCTTCTACGCTATTCCAATTAGGTACTTTTAGTATCTGATTTACTTGATTTTAAAAATAATTAATGACATCCAAGAATATGAGCAGTTCAGATAATCCAAATAGGGCTATATCAGCCACAAAATATACCAAATACATGTCACATGATCCTAGCAGTACTTCCTCTTGATAATAATAATAATAATAATAATAATAATAATAATAATAATAATAATACTCCTTTCGTTCTGTAATTTTAATCCACTATTTTGTTTGTAAATGTCCTACATTACATGTCCATTTTGACAAATTAAGAGAAAAAATTGGCAGCTTTTTTTTATTTTTTTAAATTCGCTCTTTTGAAGTGGATTAATAGCTAACTCCATTTTCCAATTACAGGGCAATTTATAGAATTTTTACTTTTAATTGTACTTTTTCAAGCATACTGATGATACCTTCTTTTTGTAAGAGATGATAACTCCTTGAATAGTGATAAAAAAAAAAGAATAGTGATTTTCGAAGCAGATCGAGTAGTGCAATAGTCCTAGTGCTATTTTTTGGTTGAAAAATAAGAAAAAGACCGATTATGCTCTTAGTACTCACCCCATTGCTCGAAAAATCGGCTCCTTGCGTAATCTAAAGAATTTTATTTATTTATTTTTTGTTAAAACATTAACTTGGTAAGACGTTACTAAGTTAGGTATGAACACTTCACACCTTAGTTTACATAATGCCCAGTTTAGGTTTATAAAAACTATACTCCATCCGTCCCTTTTTAAATCATAGGTTTGGGAAACATGTATTTTTGTAGCCGTTCTAGCATGTTTTTTTTTTAATTTTTTTTTGCATCAAATTAAAGTACTCAATGAGCACTTTAATTTGGTATAAAAAAATTAAACAATTACGTAAAGAAATATATTTTTAAAGAATTTGAAATTGCACGTATTCTGATAGCGATCACTTAAAAAGGGACGGAGGGAGTAAGTATTTCCCACGCTAGGATATTGAATTTGAGTTGTTCATGTGTATTACGATTTTTTTTTAAAAAAAATCTTATTGCGTAATTGTGGATGTCTTACTAAGAATATTTTTTTGGCAAAAAGCAATCTTATTGATAATTGTGGATGTCTTATTTAAGAATATTTTTTTCAAAAAAAAAAAAGAAATCTTATTGCGTAATCAATCCCATGATTTTTGGCATTTCTAATGAACGCGGCGAGTTAACCATATTACGGCATTGACTTCTCAAGGCCACTACGAACAAGGTCGACTTTAGCTTTTGCCCAGTAATATCAAGCGACATCGCTGGATTAAAAAAATATACTTTTTTTGTAGACATAAATTAAATTTTCTTTAGTATTGTCAGCTTAGGTTACTCGTGCAAAGTTAAAATAAATGAAAATCTAACTAAACATTACATGATACCAAAAGAAAACAAAATAAGCCCAGCCCAACAAATTTATTGTTTATTCAATTAGAATCCAATATATTATTAACAAAAGTTCAATATAATATTTTTGTCAAAAATGGTGAAATCCTAGAGCCTATGTATTTTTGCCATCGATGCATCAAAATCCTGGAGACGCTACTGAGTACGAAAGATTATCCTGGAGGCGCCGCTGACTACGAAAGATTACAAATGGAGACATTTTTTATTAAATTATTAAAAGCAGTACGAAAGTAAAAGTCCTGAAATTTCTAATTTCCAAAGATATAAAGTAGCCGCCCCTCAAGTTTTAGATCATGCATGGATGACTCTCTTGACCGCTAGTAGAATGTAAGCTCAAGTATTTTATGCACTCTTGTAAGGCCTGGTCGTGGGGACTTGGGAATTGCAGGTTGTCCTGTAATGGTCCGAAAATTTTCTTTTATTATTATAACATTTTATTTTAGATTTTTCATTTCATATAATTATATATGTATTTTTATATATCTTCTCTCCAAATTTTTACGCGTCTATATGTGTGAGTGCGCGAGTAGGTCTTATGTGCACATTACACTTACCAATGTTCCCATGTACGTTTCTTATTTATGTGTGTAAGTACCCACTAGCCAACTACCCCAGCCAACTAACCCATCTTATACAAATTACTCCTGATTAGTACAACCTAGGAAAATCCAAATGATCTCCTAAGGACTAGGATTGATGCCAGCTGACCTATTGACTTGTTAACCCCTCCCAACCTTTCCTTCTTTTCTCCGGTACGTGGCTTTGTTTGGTTGAGAATAATATTTTGAGAAATATTTTTGAGATAGTGTTTGGATGGTTTTTTGAAAAAAATAATAATTAGAGAGAGGTGTAATAATTGGAGAGAGATAGAGAGAGAAATAAAATAATGATTGGAGAGAGAGGTATGAGTAGAGAGAGAAATGTGATTAATGATTAAAAAGATGAGAGATGAAGAAAGAATCTTTTTGGAAATTTTTTTGGAAATGTGAAGTGAACACAATGAAAGCCTTGTCCTTGTTTTTTTCTCATTTTCGGAAAAGAAACAAACAGAGAGGGAGACTTTCTTGCATGGAAAGAGAGAGTTTGGGTTTCTATCTTATAGCAAGTGTACACTCCCCAAACCCCATTTTTTTTCCTCCACTGATCATAAATATTGCCAACCCTTCTAACTTCCAAAAACTGTTTGAAAACTACCCCAAAACCTGCTGCAAAAATCAGCTCCGTCCCTGCTATAAAACAGCCCGAAACCGATCACGAAACCGTCCCGAAACCTACTACATTTCAGCTCCATTAACAGCCCCATAATCCAGTTCGAGAAACAGTTGCGTTCCACTCCGAAACAACTTAAAAACAGCCACCACTAGGGCTGTGCCGACCGTCCGTTCAAGCGGCAACTCTCCCACTTAAACCGTAGCCCACCGCTTTGTCTTCGGAGAAGAGGTAGTTAAAATCTTACCTCCCTAAATATAACTATTTTATGAATATTTAACTTATACTGATTCATGATCGATTTTGTTATGTGTATTATCGGCATACAAATGATTGAAGTACGATTGAGGAAAAAAATGAAAAGGACAAGAAAATATTCCATTGCTTTCTTTTTTTTGTATCTATAGATTTACCTGAGCAGTTTATAAATAAAATTTTCGTATCGGTTTTCGGAATAAACGGTGTGGAACTGTGTACTAAAGAAACATCTTCATAGTAGTGTACTTAGTAAAAGAAAAAAAAGAAAAAAAGGGAATTTGTACACCTCGTTGTTTTGGAAGAATAATAGTAGTTTTTATAATGCACCATTCAAATGGTTGGACTTCTTTACCATGTTACTGTTTAGGGTTAAAAGTACAAGTTGCACCTATTTACATAGCTTGATTCTGATTGTTTAATAAATGTTACTTTTACATTTTTATTTATTTATTTATGTTAGTCCACTGTTTATTTGTTAATTGAAATGCATGTTACATGATATACTGCTAGAATGGACAAATAGGTTCCCGGGTTGGTGCTCGTATTTAGAAATCACCTAGACGGTTAAGTTAATGGATAAATGAAATGATGAAATGATGGTTTCGGATGATGTTGATGAGTTGAGAATTTTTGAACGGCAGATAGCCGGTTGATTTCGGAGAATTGAAAGATTATGATTGGCAGCTGGCCAGAGATTCGAAAACCCTAAGTTATGGCATTGCATGATTACTCTGTATTGAATTTTTTGTGATATAAGGGTGGTTTGTATTATAGTCGTGACATCGAGTCACGACTATATACTCCCGAGGTTACAGTTAGTTCCTCGTGGGCCCAGTGGTACAGTTAGTCCCTGGGGAATTCATCCTTGTGAGGCATTTGATGAATTTGACTAAGTAGATAACTTAGACCTTTCATCTGGGCTCCCTGTCAGGGCAAGCAAGGGGGAGTTGAATCACGAATGGCCTAGACTTAGTGGTTAATACGGGAGGATGTTTCTCAACGGATGAGATTCTAGAATTCACTAAGTAAAGGCTAGTAATGAAATTGAATCGTTGTTTGCTTTGATTGCATGCTATATCTTGTTATCTGTAAGTTATGAGTTTGAGTAGGGTTTACTATTGAGTGATTATTCGCTCATGGTGCTGTTATGGCCCTGGCATATTACGCCAGGTGTTGAAGGTACAGAAGAGGAGCCGTATTACCAGACAGAGGAGTTTGCTGCTAAGCAATTTGAGGAGGAGAATCTGAATCTGAATCTCTTGAAGCCTCGAGTCTTCTTATTTTTGTGTTGGAACAATGTAATTTAATTTTCCAACAAAGCACTATTTTTTTTTTGTAATCGACTTAAGATACTTATGTTATTTTCCGTTTCTTTATAAGTGAAACTCTTTTGAATAAATCTTTTTATTATTTTAACTTCCTCCGTCCCATTTTAAATGCTCCCTACGTAGATCCGTGTCATTTTCAAACGTCTATATCTTTTTATTGGTAAGGTTTTCAAAGTTTTTTAAATTTTTGTCTAATAGAATTAATTGAGATCTATCAAATAAGATCCATATTGCATATAAAATACATTATAGAATGAAAACTATAAGAGTTTTAAAAAAACACGCACAATCGTAGGAAACATTTAAATTGGGACGGAAGGAGTAATTCGTATGCACCAATCGGGGGATGGAATCCGATTCCAGCCCCACAATTTTTTAAGTGTGTCGTCGAGCAATCGGGAAAACAATTGATGGCAAGAGCAAATAGTGAAACATAAGGGAGCAAAATGTAATTTTCCAAAAGAGGTACATTCGTAAAAGAAAAGAAAGGAGATTTTCCTCTTACCTTATAGACCTCGGTATTATTTTGTTTGTTTTTGTTTTTATTTTGAGTGTCGGAAAATGTTAGTTTTATTTAAATCCACCAAAACATGGAAAAACTCTAATTTTACCCCTGAAGTTTTGAATTCCTCGCGACTGACAAACAAAATGGGACAGATGGAGTGAAGAATTATGAAAAGTCTGGGAACACATCTTCTGGACACAACGGAAGTTGGCAACCGTTTAATGTTGCGTTTGGATATGAATTTTACTCAAAGAATTAAGCATGGTAAATTCTCTTCCACATTTTCCTCGAAGTTTCATTCTTAATTACTCCATTCATCCAAAATTTTGGTTCATCATATGAAATTCAACTTTTTAAAGAGACAAAATCCTTACTTCCCAAAATTGTAGAAACTCCCAAAAATACTTTTATTTTTAAAATGCAACGATTACTTTTTACTCTCGTATTTATTTTTTCCTATACTTTCTGTATTCGAATATGAATATATCGATAAGGGCAGAAATGACAATGGCACAATTTTTTTCTCATTGATTAGTTAACATTGACAAACTTGGAAAAAAAAAAAAAAGACTAAAATTATGGGATGGATAGGATAAGAATAAGCTTGTTTTTTAATCCAGGTAAACGTTTCCTACGTAGAAATGAGGGTTGCAGATCTGCTGTCCCGAAACTCTATCCCGACTCCGTGTCCCGTTCATCCGAGCCATCCATCTGAGTACTCGACAGCTCAGATTCGCAGATGAATGTTTATAGCTCAGATTTGTTTGGGGTGAGATAGAATCTGAGCCGTTGATTGCTCGGACGGATGGTTCGGATGAACGGAACAGGGAGTTGGGATAGGAAAGTTCGGGACAGCAAATCCGCTTCTTGAAATGAGTCCGAGGCGAGTCTGAAAAAATGCTTCGGTATCGTATACCCAAAGCAAAATTACGTGATTGTTGACAGACACCGTTTCTCGTTTTGTTTGAGTGTTCTCTGCACTTATTACCTAAACCCACATTTATTGATTCTCTACAAGCCTCTGTTTTTTTTAATCAATTCTTCTCTCTCTCTCTCTCTCTCTGTCTCTCTCTCTCTCTCTCTCTCTTAAAACGCTCTGTTTGCCTTTCGCTTCTGCACGTTTTAGAAAACAACGTGGGCTGTGGAATTCTCTTCCCTCTGCAAGTATTAGATTGATCTGTGATCAGATTGATGGCTTCAACTCTGCTTTTAGTGGTGGTTTTTGTCTTTGATCTCATTGCTTTTGCACTTGCGGTTGCTGCTGAGCAGAGAAGGGCTAAAGTGAGTTGTTCAATTCTTCTCCCTCCTCTTTCCTTTTTCTCATGTTTTTCTTACCCTTTTTCCCCATAATTCTTGTGGCTATGTGTATTTTGATATAAATATAAGCATAATTTCTGTGTTTTACGTTTTTTTTTTTTTTTTTTTTTTTGTGGGTCGCTGTATATATATGTTTTTAATTCATAGTATATTGTCTCTAATTTCTCTATAAAATAGGAACCCAATTGGTTGATTATGGGTTTTTTGGTTCATCAATTCCCAAGTTTTTTGGTATTGGTGAAGGAAATTTTTTGTGTGTATGTGTGTAGGAAGACAACAATAATGATGTGCCTTGTGTGTTGGGAGGTGCTTGTCTAGGTTCTTGATTCATCATTTCAATCAATTTCTATGTAATTTACTCAAATTTGTGAAAGTAGTCTTTAAATTTCTCAATAAAATACCATACCCGATCCGTTGATGATGAGATTTGTGAACTTCTCCAGTTTAAGTGAATGAATTGCATTTGATTCACAAATCCTAGTTGATCTCTTGATATTAGTCATGGTAAAGCACTTGATTACCGGGTCTATCACAATTTTCAAGTGTCGCGGTATGTTACATGGATCATTCAAATTTAAATGTTAAAAAGTACTCATGTCGGACACTCGAATGAGGTTACGCAATACGTGTCGGATATACTTAGTTGAGCAACAACTAAGCAAGCATATTTTCTAATTCAAATTTCTCGCTAGCTATGCATAGAACTCATCTAATATACATGACTGGGTCTAAGAAGACAACTGTCAGACAGAAGTTATATATTGAGGATTGTAAATATTCATCGTGTCCTCATGTCCTCGTAACGCCGAAATGAAAATTAGATGAATCTCATGGTTGGCTAGTAAGGGTTATCACCCCTGCTACAATTTGAAAAAACCTTAGGATTGTATGGAATATATATATCAAATTATATAACTCCGCCCATACTCAAGAGATATAGCTCGTCCCCCCCTGTGCAAAAATCCTGCTCCGTCCCTTACCTGCACACGACACTAGTACCCAAGTCCATGCCACCTAGGCTGTCATAGGAGTTACCTGATGAAGTCTCTCTAGATTTCCAACCCACCCGATTCTTCCTTCTTAATCTTGACCAACTTATAGTAATTGCATTTTCCCCCTTATATGTCTCCTTCTACCAATTATTTGTTACCCATCAGAAACCACCCAAATTTAATTTAACCAAGTCTGTAGTTCTACGAAGAGTACAGGGTGGGAAAATAAAGAAATGAAAGAGTGTAGTGAACTATAGAAGCGAGGTGACAATTGCAATGGAGATGGAGGCGTTGGTGACAAGCGAATTTGCATTATGAAGGGCCTACAAAAGCGAATGGGTCATATGAGTGGAGCAACTGTTAAAAGGCATGAGAAGAAACAAAGTGAAGAGCAGCCATGTCAAGATTTATTTTCATGAATTGCTTCACTGTAATCTCCAATACCATGGTGGGTGGTTTGATTATATTGAAGTCAAAGATGGATTAAGTCTTATTTACGGTTTCAAAATTGAATTTCGCGGGCAATATGTGTCTAAACATTGTTTTCTTTTATTCTTTTTCCTTGTTGGCATACCTTCTTTATGAAGACTTGCAGAGATCATATTTGCATTATTTGAAAATGCATTGTGTCACCTTTTAGCAGGGATGAAGTTTATCTGCTATTGGTTTAGAGCTTCTGCTAACCGAGTCTTTCGCTCTTTCTTTCCCTGTCTTTTTTCTCCTTTTGGTGTTGGCAACTTTGATGGGAATGGAATTGTTGTACTCATGCTGACGTTTTTTGTCTATCTCCTAATTTGTTGGGAGTACTTTATTGGATTGTGGATCTCTTTTTTCGGGTTATAATATTAGGGAACAAGGATAAGTACGTGTTTCCTCTATTCCCATTGGCAAAAACATGGCTCATGAATTACAATCATCTCTAACAGGCCAAGATCGAGACCAGCACAAGTGGTGGGAACTATTGTGCTTACAGTTCAGATATTGCAACCGGCTTGGGTGTGAGTTCACTGCTATTCCTCATGGCCAGTCAACTCATTATAATGGCGGCAAGTAGATGCATGTGTTGTGGGAAGGCTTTGCGACCAGGCAGCTCAAGGGCATGGGCAATTGCGTTGTTCATCACCTGCTGGTATATGCTTTAGTGCTTATATATTGTTCATGGCTTTCCTTTGGAAGTTTGCTCGTGAAGTTTTGCTGAGATTTAGGTTGTGTTTGGATAATGAACTTCTGGAGAGAAGGTAGAAGATAATGAAGTGGGGTAACTAAATTGATATGTTCCATTTCCCCACCAGGCTACCACTTTCCTTAACGTTTATCCAAATCAGACCCGGTCTTGGGTACCCCTAGTTTCGACAAAAAATAGCCGCTATGAAGATAATTGTAGTACTAAATACTTCAGAAGTTTTAACAATTGAATGACAGGTCTGGGGAGCTGGAGCTTTGAGACTTAGGCCTTCAGTTTGAAGTTTGAAACTTGCTTTACGTTGTTATTTATTTTTAGTTGTTGAAGTCCTGAAGAATATTTCCTTCGTTCGTACGGAAAATGAATGGACCTTTCATATGCTACTGCTTCACCAATGCGGGCCTAAATAGTTAGCAAACTAATAGTATATATTAAAAGACGTGCAGATACAAGTACAAAAATATGTTGTTGCAGTTCCTTTATTTTATCCAACTTTAGAAGGTCTTTTGACATTTTTGTCTTTGATAAAAACTCAAATTTATTAAAATATTAATAAACAAGACTGTATTTTATCCTTTACTTTATTCTATTGATATCCTTTTGAATTTGGGTAACAAAATATAGGGACCCTATGTCAAAGGCTCTCACCTTCTGATTCTAAAGTGTTAGTGTACCGTATCTCTATGTAGTATCTTTTGCACTCCAATATTTGAAAAACATTCTATATCTTTGGATATTTCAGGGTGACATTTATCATTGCTGAGGTTTGCTTGCTCGCTGGTTCGGTGAGGAATGCCTACCACACCAAGTACACGACGATGTTGATAAATGATCTTAATTGTAAGATGTTGAGAAAGGGGGTCTTTGGTGCTGCGGCTGCGTTCATTGTTTTCACGGGTATTGTCTCTGAGCTTTATTACGTTTACTACTCTAAGGCCAACGATGGTTTCCAGCCTAATATCGACACTGGCATAAGGATGGGAACCTACAAGTGAGCTCTGTTAGAGAGGATAATTGTGGAAGTGTTCTTTGTATCTGTTTCGTGGTTTTCTCTTTTTCCCACTTGTTACCTCCTCGGTGATGATAATGGTGAACTGCTACATGATACATTTGAACTATGTTCTACTGTAATGTCGCGATGACATTGTACATTGGTGTGTTTTTGTGAATATATATACTTGTGATCGTTTAAATGCTGATAGTCCGTCCGTTGGAATTTTGGCGGCTAATAATCGTTACCATGTGAAAGATTAAGTAGTTTGTTGGGTCTTCCCTTTGTTGACCATCGTTCGTTACCAATACATGAAATATGGAGTATTTAATTGGGTTATTTACCAAGACACTCCCTGTAAGTTCACGTTTTTCACTGGACACTCCCTACAAGAATTTAACCTACCACGAACCCCCTCTATCTTCCAAAACTTTACCCCAAGACCCCTTCCGTCTAAAGCCGTCTAGAACTGTTAGTTTTTTTTAATGATCCAAACCATTCAACTTGTTTAAAACATGTTTTTAAGGGCACCCGCGAGAGATCACCTCAAAAATGTTTGGATCAAGCACTTCCCGGTTATATTTTTAGCTGATTTCTTGTGCGTACCCCTAAAAACATGTTTTAAACAACTTGAATGGGTCGGTCTTGGGGTAAAATTTTGGAAGATAGAGGGGGTTCATGGTAGGTTAAATTCTCGTAGGGGGTGTATGATGGAAAATGTGAACTTACAGGGGGTGTCCCGGTAAATAACCCTACTTAATTTGTTAATCTCTGGTTTTTGGGTGCTGTTTCGGCATTCATTTATAGGTTAACGCTCATCTTTTTTCTGGTCATTTTCCTTTTTCTCAACTCAATAGTAATGTTATATGATTAGATAATTGAATTGTTTCTTCCTCTTGTTTGATTTGATTATTGAATCCTACAAATAGAAATCTGCATCACATGAAATGATTTTCTGAAAATTCAGTCCTTTACTGCATAGGTCCTGTCTAAATTTTTGGCCCAAAGCCTCAGAACGCGTTCACTGTGGATGTTTGTGGCATGCTGGTGGAACTTGCTTGTGGGACTCATCCAAGAGTTTTCCATTTATGCCAATGGTCCCAACTATCCAAAAAAAAAAAAAATTGGCTGAGAATGAAGAGGAAATCTCAAGTATTTGGAAGGCCAAGGGGTCCATGTAGTGCACAAAATGCACTACACGGTGCAGTGCGCACCATCCGGCCGTCCATTTTGACAATGAACGGCTCGGATTTAATCCAAACAATCGACGGTCGGATTCAATTCATTGCTCGGATTAAATCCGAGCCGTCCATTGTCGAAATGGACGGTCGGATGGTGCACTACACAGTGCAGTGCATTTTGTGCACTGCACCATCCCCCAGCCAGAAACTCCTCCCCTAGTCACTCTCCCTCAATATGCTTTTCTAGGGTTTTCTTGGACTAATGTGTTATCTTTTTCCTTCCGTTAATATGCTTTCTTAGTGGTTTCTTGCACCACCTTCCTCTTTTAGTTTGAAAGCTTGGTGACACTAATCCTTGTCTCATTAATCCAAGGCCACCAGCTTGAGTCAAGCCATGGCTCAAGGCCGTCTTGAGTGGGTGCCTGTCCATCCTGCGTGCTATCAGGCATGTCTAGACTTTAATTTGGTGCGAAAAAAATCGAAAAACGATACACGGAACCACTTCATTTTTTGATTTGAAATATAGTGATTTTAGCACCTGGGTGCTAAAATCTTTTGAAAAACTGGGTCTGCCATTCAGGAGATCTTTTAATACCCTTCCAAGCACATAAGCAGGCTCTAACATCCTCAAAAATTTACCTCAAAACCAAAACTTATCTCTTTTATTTGGTTGAAAAATTCGAGCATCTCTCACGCAAGCGTGGTGGACAATGACGGAACTAAGAGGTGGCTTAGGTTGGCCAACGCCACCCGCATTTAAAAATCCCAATAGTTATCTAGTAGTTTTTTTCAAAAATATAATAAAACTTTACATGTTGGCTGCTTTACTGGATAAAGAATGAGAGTCCCAGTTTTCCAAAAGATTTTGGCACCCGGGTGCTAAAATCATGATTTTTCAAATCAAAAAATGAAGTGGTTTCGTGTATCGTTTTTCGATTTTTTTTTTTGCACCAAACTAAAGTACACGAGGAGTACTTTAATTTGGTGCAAAAAAATCGAAAAACGATACACGGAACCACTTCATTTTTTGATTTGAAATATCATGATTTTAGCACCTGGGTGCTAAATTCTTTTGAAAACTGAGCCTAAAAATCGAGAAGGAAATTGCTACAAAAGATTAGCTCCAACTAAATCATAGATTTCATTCCATCTAATTTCTAAGCAAGCGTTGCATTCCATTCTAATACATAGTTGAGGTAACACATTGAGAAACTTTTATCTTTACGCATTTTATTTATTTTTCTTTGGTTTAGTACCAATCTATATTGTTTTTTCTTGGGTCCTATTTTGATTCCTAAAACTTGAAAATTTAAAATAATGATATTCAAGTGGTTGGCCCCTTCGTATATGAAATCTTGGTTCTATCCTTGATAGTGGATAGCAACTCTGAGAGCCGGCTTGATTAGAAAGTTTGAAGCGGAAACGTGGCTGCACTCTGGATTACCCCAATCCAGCTTCTGATCGAAACCCATAGGCCTCCTCATCAACCCACAAAACCCTAATAATTTCTGTCAAATCCAACCAGAGTAAGAACATCCAGAAAAACAAGTTGTTATGGCATTCATCACCCTTTTCACAGAGCACAAAAACAGAACTATGTGTAGCATCTCACTGATGGGCTTGCCATTTTCCTTTCTACATAGAAACTTGAGAAGCAACCTTGATTGTTAAACTCAAATCATGAATAGTCTTTTACAACAAGATTTGTTAGATTAGGCATAGGGATCTCTCTGTCCCTCTGAAATTTGTGAATCCTTCAATAAACCTAGACAGCTTGTTGTGAATTAGGTGTTGTTTGGCCATGATTTAGCATCGTCGGAAATCAACCAGACTGTATAATACTGCTTGTTGCACCCGCAATGGAATAGGCCGCAGATCATTTGCGTTAGTCCTATGTTTGAAATCACTTTGATGAAATTTTATTTCACCTAATTTGACTCCTCACTCGTTAAATTCTTAACTCCGTCCCTGTTGTTTGCCCACCTAGACATTGTGACTAGCCAAACAAAGATTCAAAAACAAAGAATAATAGCCAAAGGAATATTAATGGTCCCCCAATATGCACATGTTATCTGGATTTTTAGGCAGAAAGTTGCACATGCTCAGCAATACTGGGATGAGAGGACAACTGAAGGACCACTAGACTGTTGAAGATGGCATTGATGCAACTGTATAAACTATCAGAGGAATTAGACCAACCAGATCACCACAAAATACATGAAAGTACTTTCTTTTGTTTCGACGGTAAGAGTGTCTGGGTCAGCTTATCCGCAACTCCACTAATCTTCTCTCTGGTCCGGTCGAAGACAAATCATCCACACTGTGACAACGGGATTCAAAAGAAATTACTCCCTTGTGGCCTCACTCCAAGAAATCAAACTATGATCAATTGTTTGGAGAACGAACTCACCAACCAACCAACGGAACTAACCCTTAAAAGACAAAATATATAAAAGTACCAGGACTGAGGAGAATTATTCTCCAAACAAGTGGACATAAATCAATAGCAAATGACATCCAAGAAATACCATTCAATACATCCACACAAATGTATACAACTATGCATTAATATCCAAGAGAATCTTCCATCGAATCAAGTCAGCCCAACACAGCTGGAGGAGACCCATGTCCCTCATGTACCTGTCAACTATAACATCCATCCCAAATTCCAAATTCAATCAAAACCTCTAGTGAATGATTCCAGCCCCAAAAAACAAAAAAACAAAGGCAAAATATACTCAATATCGTGGATCAAGACGAAACAAGAAAACCAGAAGTAGAGATTCCATAAGAGTACTGAAGCTGAAACTAAAAGGGACAGCTTCAAACAGTATACATCTCACACTGTGATAGTTACAGGCTGAAGGGGACAAGACTACAGAAGATGTTCTGAATTGGACACAAGAACACATAAGACACATTACATAGGAGGTATATCAGAGATCAACATCTAAGAAATAAGACTCAAACAAATGGGAAAACAACCCACAAGACACAGGTTTAGTGATCCCCCATCTCTAAAATATGTACCCCATATCTCATTGTCAATAGTAGTTATTCATCGATCCGGGACTGCTGGTGTTAGAGCCCTTATAGTCGTACAAACGTGGGAGACCTACTAATAAATACAGAGGACTCTCACAATTGTGGGAGACCTACTAATAAATACAGAGGACTCTCACAATTATGCGACTATAAGAGCTTCAGCACTACAGTCCCAGGCCGTTGAATAACGTTTCATGCACTCCTAACATTGCGAATGAAATCTTAAAAAACAGTCCAGAGTGCATTGAGATAAGGAAACATATTTAGTGATAGTAAATCAAGTTCCCAAATCAAGTCACGCGGCTGCATCCATAGAGAGACACCGGCGGCAATATAACCTTTTTCTTTCTTCAGGGTTTAATATTTCTCAGTATCAATATCCCAAGAAGGAATACTGAGTTCAGTGGATACCAAGGGTTCAATATCATCCCAACAATTCCAGTAATTGTTAACCGGCATCTCCATCACAGTACTGCTTGTAACTGGAACTTGCCATTGCTGTTCACAATCCACATTTCTAGTAATTGTGTTGGGAATCATGGTTGCTGTTTCCTCCATAGAACCCAACCCTCCTATGAAATCAAAACCATTCGGAGATCGAAAGGAGGTCGAAATCGAAGATGGGTTGCTCTCAAAAGAGCCCAAACTTGAGAAGGTAAAGGGTAACAGGGTTTGATTTTGGACCAATGGCAGAGTAGAAATAGAACTCAGAAAATCACCATGGTTATTTCCACTGTAGCTTTTGGCATTAAAATTGCCACCTGGAGGAACCAAGGCCTGATACAGGATTTCAGATATTTTGTCTTGAGCCTCACCTTGAGAAAAAGACTGACTGAGTTGCTCTCTTTTATTTGCCAACTGGGTACTGGGATTAGGAGTGGCTGTGGTGGCAGCGGAGGTGGTGGTGGTAGTGGTAGTGTTTGAGGTCTTGAGCCGCTTGTTTTTCCGGCCACCGCCAACGGGAACGTTGCGTAGAGTGCCGCCTTTGGTCCAGTGCCTCTTACAAGCTTTGCAAAAGTGGCGAGGCTGAGACTTGTTGTAGTTGTTGTAGTAGCAGAATTTGGTGTTTGTAGAGGCGCATCTGGGACATGCTACCGGCTCCGGCTGATGTTGCGCCGGTTGCCGCCTTGCCGGAAGAGGTTTGGAAGGCAGCTCCAAAGCACCACTAGTGCTAGATTGCAACAAGCTCTGACCCCAGTCAAGCCCATGATCACTAGAAACCTGTTTGGTACTCAAACCCATCTCCAAAAACACTACAATTGATTTATGATGATGATGTGGAATCTATCAAAAGAGTTTCTAAGGAAAGAGAAAACCTAGCCTTTGGATGTAGGTGCCAGAAGAGAGATGAATCTCAGAGAGACAAGGAGGATCAAATTCTTCTGTTTGAGGAAAACAGTGTGTTGGTGTGAAGATATAAGAGAGTGGGCAGAATTATAGACTGCAATGAAATGGCCAGGAAGATGATAAGTGTGCATGTCTAATCTAAGCTGGTATAAGATTCTCTCTCTCTCTCTTCTCTCTCTCTCTCTCTCTCTCTCTCTATATCTATCTGTAAAAGGAATTATTATATGTAGAAGAAGATATGTGACACTTGAGGTTGTATGGTCCAGGAGAGTGTTTTGATTGATAATGTGGGATCTAGTTTGTTGGGGTGGCATTCAAGTGTGGGGAATTCTTTAGGACTTGTTTGGTTTCCCCTCAATCTATAGAGAGAGGGAAAGAGAGAGAGTTACTTCGGCCCTAAGGTGAATGAGCCAAGGTGACAAGTGGATGTTCTTAACACCGTTGATATATAGTGCCTTGTGTGTTTGGGTATAAATCGTACGTGAACCTTTGTGTCCTATTCGGCCAATCCATACAAAAGGACCTAGAGATCATTCGAACCGTCTATTTGGACAATTAATAGTTTAAGTGTGTTTGTTAACTCTTATAGGTAAGTGTGTTTTTACAAATCTAAACCATTGATTGCAGAGATAGACGACTCAGATGTTGCATTACAGTGTTTGCACTACAGGTTTCCGACTCCTGTAACAACACGGACATGTTTATGTAGTTTTATATAACAATGCCTACTTTTTACATTAGTTGGTTGTGATTAGTTTTATATTTATAAAAAATTGATTGAATTTCAAATTTATGTAGTTTTATATAACAATGCCCAGATTCTGTACAACACATGTTGTGCACAAGCTTCACAACAGTCTCCCTGCATCCGAATATTTTGTAGCATTTTTTAATTTTATCAAAACCAAGAGGTATAATAAATAAATACGTAAAGTTGGCAAGAATAGACGCGTATATCATGGTCCCATGACTCCCATCCATTGTCCGATTTCTGCCTTTTTTTTTTTTTTTTTTTTTTTTTTTTTGATCAGCAAAAAGGGTGGGAGGGGGCGACCAACGTTGCAGACTCCCTTGGGCGTGACCATACGGGCTCCCGACCCGCCTGTGGAATGTCCGGTTCGAGCCATAGCTACTGTCCGATTTCTGCCTTGTTGGTTAGTGGATTTCTGCGTTAGCAACAAAGAGGACCCGAGAGAGAGAGAGAGAGAGAGGAGAAGAAGAAGAAGAAGGTGGTCGGTGAAGTGTCTGGTGGGCAGTGGGTGATGGAATATTGCTTGCTCTAATAAAAGATCAAATTGGTGACGGGAAGTGAGTTGAAGTGAGTTGACGGGATGTGTGGTGGGTTCCCACTGATTTTTTTTTTTTTTTTTTTTTTTCAAGCGGTACACATCAGCGGAAATTAAGGAATGGTAAATTAATCCACAAGGAGTCCAAAGGCTTCCCATAGCCCGAATTATAAACACTCAACACAAGATTTGAACCCTGACCTCCCATAAGGAAAGGACGAGAAAATGCCATTGGGCAATAAAAAATGATTGCGATACAAACTTTGTGCCACAATCAACCACAACCCCACTCACATGGGGTGTGGGTCCCACATGGACCCCATATGCGGGCCCCACACTCCATGTGAGTGGGGTTGTGGTTGGTTGTGGCACAAAATTTGTATATGTATCATTATTCTTGGGCAATCCCTTTGAGGGTTCCACTGAAAACATAAGTTGTCAATCACGTGATTCCTCGTGATCATTCTATATATACAACTCATACATGCATGCAGTAAACATCATTAATTATAATTTATCAAAAAAATAAAACATCTTTAATATATTAATGTTTGCTGACACTTTCATTAATAGATATTTTCTTCATCTCATATTGCTTGTCCACTATTTTATTTACGGTTTCTTCCTCTCTGAAAAGTGAAACAAAAAATGACTTCAAATTTTTAGAGACCAACCCTATTGAATGATTAAAGAAATTTTGTGGTGCAGGGCATCTAGCCCTATGTAAATCCATATGCACAACATTGTGTGGTGCAGGGCATCTAGCTGTCCATTGCATAAATGCACAACTCAGATTTAATCTGAGCCCTATGTAAATCCAAATCGTCCATTGCTTGGATTAAATCCAAGCCGTGTATTTTTGACAACCAGATCCCCAAATCACATGGTGTTATGCACATGATGCACAATAGGGACCCTTGATCCAAGACTATGAGCTTCCTACATGAATTTTATTCCCATTCCTCAGTATACAAAATGAATTCAGTAAAAAGAAAACATTGAGGGAAAATCATAGTGTATAAATTTTTTTTATGAAACAATGAGTTGAAGTTTGAAAAACGAATTGTAAGAAAAAAATTTAGAGAGAGAATGGTAGGACAAAATTTTGTAGAGAGAGAATGGTAAGGATTGGGAACACCTAATCAAGTCCATGTTAACAACAACCCATGAAATATCTTCATTATAAGGAAGAAATAAATCAACTAAAAAAAGCCCGCTATAAAGAAAAAATAGTGCTCAGTATGCCCGGTCATTATCTCCAGGGCACCAGAATTAGTTGAGATGCATGTAAGTTGACCCGGACGTCCGGTTATTAAAAAAAAAAAAGGCTCAATAATTGCCTTTGGCGAAATGTGATCCTTTAACCTCTTATTAGTTCCAAGTGTACAAGAGTGGTCGACTAGAATTATTTGCTTGACAGATTGGTGGGTGTCATAGAGAGAGTAGTGGAAGTTTGTACACCTTTTTAGGGGATCATTTGTTGGGAGTCTGATCTGCCAAAGGTTCTTTCCGTTGTGTGCATAGGCCCAATCCGTTGGAGAGTATATATGGAGTCCACCATATCATCTTAACCTAATACATATTGAATGAATCATATCTATTTAAAAGACTAACCTTTGTAAGTGGTGAGCCACACAATTGTATATTAAGGTCCAATAGTTTTTTTTCTATTTATACGATGTGAGGCTCATCCTTCACACATGTTCCTAACAGTTGCCCCCTCACGTGTAAATCGTGCACTAGGCCTAGCTTCCCCTCAATCTGATCCACTTGACTCCCCCTTAATTCTTGATCTAGCTCCCTAACATTGTGTTCGAACCCGGGCTTATTTATCGCATCCATTTAATTGAAACCTTCCATACTCCACAAGAGCCACCTTGCTTGCCAGCATTATACCGCACGCACAAGGAATTTTTCTGCTCCATTGAGAAGATTGAACGCTCCATCAATAGCCACTTTTTGCTGCCCACCTATCACAAGCACCGGGAGTTTTATTGCTCCATCGAGAGTTACAATGGATTTTCCTACTCTTCTGAGAATCTCCGTGCAATCTCACAGCCACCGATGCTACCAGGAGAGTCCACCCGTAAATCATCACCAATTGGCTCTGATACCATTTGTTGGGAGTCCGATCCGCCAAAGGTTCTTCCCGTGTGTGCATAGATCCAATCCGTTGGGGAGTATCCACAGAGTCCACCACATCATCTGGGCCCAATATACAAAACACACACATTGAACTCAGAATATTTTACGTGGTTCCCCAAACTCAGGTACTCCACACAAAAATTGGACAAACATATTATAATGGAAGAGCTTTACATGTAATACACTAAACTCGATACACTCTCATATCTCTCATACTTTATTGTAACATCACTACTCTCTCTCTCTCTCTCTCTCTCTCTCTCTCTCTCAGATATATCAAAATATAGACATCCAAAGGCTCCATTTATAACAGTAGATCAGCTCTAAAGCTAGAAAATGGAGATGCACAAGAATTCACTCCTGGGGGTCGGAGTAGTGCACAGATAAGCTTAATCCTAGCACCCATAATGCAGATCAAGAGGAAGTGGCTGTGATATGAGAGGGAGCCACACATGGGTCTCCAAGTCAACAATCTCCACTTTGGCGACAATCCTCGAATCACCAAAGCCTTAGATCCTTAACATTGACAATCAGATATCGATGTTCTCAAAATGCTCGATTTAGAACAAGAGAACCAAATCACAAGCAAAAGAGCTAACAACTCTCGTTGGAATATGGCTAAACAGACTCCTTCTATAGATTAGAACAAACTTTAGACGAGAACTGATTTCAAGAGTATGAAAAAAACTCCAAAACTGATAGAGTTGTTGAAAATCAACCGATTCCGATTCACTGACAAAACCCTGAAATGTGCCATCATCTTTAAGGCTAAATGAACAGATATCTTCCAGATGCAGGTGAGACTCGATGGAGCCTCCAGAAGATCTATTGCCACCAAATGCAAACTCCCGTGCAAAATCAAGTTGCCAAAAGATAGATCCAAAACTAGATGCAGAACATAGAATAGAGCTCTTGAAACAGAAGACAGAAATACGGTCACCAGATGCATATGGACTAAAGAGGTGCGTTTCTAAAGCTCCACACAAACTTCCAAAAACAAATTTCCAATTGAGTAACTCTTGCAATTAACAAATGCAAAATTCCAAGGAAAATGGTGGGGCCACAACGATCCCACATGAAAACCATTTTCCTTCAACACATAAGTTGTTTTAATTGAATTTTCAAAGTTGCATAGTAAGATTACCACATTTCAGAACAGGTTCCAACCTCAAGCAGAAGAACAGATGCCACTTGAGACGCACTATTGTCTTGAATGGCAATGACAAGATTAACAACAAGTCCAGTCCATATTGAACATAAACAACTTCACCATGAATACAAATTGACTCCACCTCTCTCCAAGTCCTGTAGATGTGGTCAATATCCACAAGAACACCACATGCTTGCTTTGACCAAAAATGCCAGATTGATAGGTAAATCCCAAACACCACTCATCAGAATAGTAGGTGGATGATTAAAAGCAAGACATAACAGAATCTTCATCGTCAGAAAACCGTAAACAAACGGTTTAACCGGAGCTCTCGAACAAATAATCCATGGAATAGCAACCACAGCCAGAGAACCAGCGACAACAGACAGGACTCCAAACACTCTACCAGGGCCAAACCGATGCCTTGCTCACACCAAGACTTCCAAAAAAACCTCCAATGAGCTTCACAAAGGCGTAAAAAATGGGTTCCTCAGCTAACAAAAGATGCACTGTCCTTAGAACCAAGAGAGTCGGCCAATAAAGCATCCTGAACAAGTCCTCAATACCCGAAAAAGGCCATAAACGGCCGTTTTAAGGCTCTAGAAGGACAACACAGAACTACTGGGTCGGGATCATGCAAAACAAATATTATGGTTGCGTCTAGAATGATCTACGACATACTCGACGAGCTCTACAAAATAAACGATTTTAATCATTGTTGTAGGTCCGAGAGAGATCCACAAAGACCCATAACTAGGAATGGACCAAAAAAAAACTAGATGGACCTCAGTCCATGTATTGCTGGCTCGTCATCTGACGACATAAAGTTTGGAATAAATATCTTACTCCATACCGAAAGCAACCCAATTCAATCATTTGAAAAGTGCATCAACAACCAATAGTTATTAGGCCTTCAACAATAAAAATAAATTATTTTAATTGATTCTTGTACGGAGGTCCACTATTTTATGTCCCTCCATAGAGTCCGATATTTTAATATTTTATTTTTGAATTGTCGCTAAATAATTACCCATTTTATAAAGTTAGTGTAACAATAGTGTTTTCATAAAAAGTGACGGAGTATGAATTTCCATGTATGGACCGAGTGCAAGAACTATCAAAGACTGATTGGTCTTTTAATAATTTCCTTTCTTTTGGAAATAAAATTGGACTTTAAAACAAGTTTTTGGTTTGTTGAGTCGATACATAGCAAGCAAGTTAGGAGGTAAGAGAAAGAGATTGATTCCAGGCATGGTTGCAACCATTGTTCTAAGTGAAAAATTTATAAATCATCAATTTATAAATCCCGCCCCTCCTCCATAAATGTAGCCTGTCCCCTTTACGCAAAAATCTTGACTTTAGTTATATATACTGACGGTAATATCAACCCTCAATTCACCACAAAAAGCTTTTTATATACTTTAAGAGTCTTGGCATGTATATATTTATAATATTATGGATCTACTCAATACATATTATATTATGTTCTACAATTCTCGATTGGTAGTTTTTAACACTGTCCTTGCTCCATGAATGGTGCATATGAATCGAGGAAGGCGTAGGTGACAAATTGACATCATCAAAGTCCTCCCTCTCCTACCTAAAATCCAACTTTAGACTTTCGACTTGTTTTTGGAGGGTTTTTTTTCCTTAAATGTACACTTTTCTATAATTAAAAAAAAAAAAGGTTTGACATTGCCTTGTAAAATGACATCAGTTTCGCCATCTCAAATCCAAGTAGAATTTGACACTTCAAATGGCACATGGGTTGGAGTCGGTGTTGATGTCAAATGTGGTTCTTACTTTGCCGGGTGCAATTTGAAGTCTCTCACTAGGGATGCTCTTTGTACAAACTTCGCAAATCCAAGAGGGTAAAGCTTTTTCGATCTTTAGAACGAAAAAAAAAAATTTTGAATTTTGTACGAAACGAGATTCGTGTATATAAACTTTTTCAATCTTCAGAAAACCAACTTCCAAAAAATAAACTTACAAACAATAACGAAACGAGATTCGTGTATATATGGAGCAGGAAAACGTTGTATTGTTTTGAGATTGCGGACGGAGCTGGTGAAGCCCGGCCCCACTCCAGCAATCCTTTACACACGTGAATATAAGCTCAAAGCAAATTTGGTCGGTTATTTATTAGGAAAAGTGGCTGTTTTTTAAGAGATAATTAATCCACTTTTGTAGAGAGGCATGATGCAGAGAATGTTTGTCGGACAACTAAGATAAACGACCCATATTTTTAGTCTAGTGTTAATTATTAAAGTTTTTGGAAATTTAATTTAATAGCCAAATGTGTATGGGTCCAGTCTGTCAAGTTGAGATGTTGAGCCCATCATTACATAATTTATGATACATTAATCTTGAGTCTAATCAGAATTAAAAACTAAAATTTAATTGACTTAAGCGCGTTTCCGCCGATGTTTCGGCAGCTTACTTTTTATTGTCTACATTCTAGAATGATAGTCTATTACAAAAACTCGTGTCATTTTTTTTGGGTAAAAATAAATATAATGGCACATAATTTTTAAAAAAAATTTGCACTATGGTAAAGAACTAATTGAGAATTTAAAGTCGCATAAAACAAATTTTAAAAAATTTAAACACAATGGAGGAATGATAATGACCCGCCCCAGCACATGCTAACTTTTAGTCTAATCATGTGATTCAAAAAGTTAACCTCAAGTTAAAAGTAGTTGATAGGCGTTTTTTTATATTCCAGTTCATTTGTCTGTGAATTGTTGTTGTGGGACTAACCCCAAGGTGAGCTGTCACAATCTCTCCACCTCATGATGCAACGTTCTCGTTGCATTGGCCCTGCAACCTTCCCCCGGTGGCCATAGTATGTCACTTTGTTCCAACTCCAGGATTATAAAGGTGGCTCATGTAGATTCTAGAGGTGGCTCCCACCATGTTAATAATGATTGTGCTCTGATACAAACTGTAACGACCCACGGCAACTGAACTTTTAACCTAGTCATGTAACTCAACAAGTTAATCTTAAATTAACAGTAGCCGGTAAGCGTTTCCTTATATATTCCATTTCATTTTCCCTGTGAATTCACTATGTGGGACTAATGCACCCAAGGTGTACTCTCACATTTTTGCCAGTGGACCAAGTTGGTTTTGTATCATTGCCCAGATTTATTACTACTACTTTTGGGTTTGGTTCTCGGGATATAATAATGGCAGATATGATTTAAAGTGTAAGTAATGCACGTGTCGATGCATAATTCCTGGGGGGCCCACGTGCGGGACCACTTGAAGTGTTGATGGTTCCAGAGTGGATCATGAGTTCAGACCTAAACAAACTCTATCAATAATAATAAAAGGGTACCAATGTACCATGAATCTGTTGTTTGTTAGGTAGACACGGATTATTTTAATTTTTTTTTTTTAAGGAAGATGCGGATTATTAATTGAACTAGAATAATCTGGTGCAATAAACAAAAATAGATAAATAAAATAAATGAACATTCTTGAGGAAATATTTTCGACACCCTGTTATTATGTAAAATTGGACTCCTGTTATTATGTTTCTCCTCTACTCCAAGATTATGGATTTATTCACTGGTTCTTAGGTTCTTGTGGTGTCAAAATATGTCTTATTGCCTTTGTGGTATGCTACTCGAAAGATGATTTAGGGCTTGTTTGGCTTAATAATCCTATTCTTTTGTGTTTATTCAAAGAGATTAACGCAATATATATATATATATATATATATATATATATATATGCAGTCCACTTCATATCCACACCCTTAAGTTACGGACTTTGTCCGCACCTCCTGGTTCTGAACCAGATCTCGACAATTTAATCCGTTCAATGTGTTTAAAACGCGTTTTTAAGGACCCCTCGAGAAATCAGCAAAAAAAATACTGATAAGGGCTTGATCTAAGCAATTTTTATAAAAACTTATAAAAAACTGCTCGGATCAAGCCCTACTCGGTATTTTTTTTGTTGATTTCTCTCAGGGACCTTTAAAAACACATTTTAAACTCATTGGACGGTTCAGATCATCGAAATTCGATCGGGATCTATGAGATGTGGATTTTTTAAAAATCCAGGATCCTTGACTGGAAGTAAATTGTATATATATTAGTTTGTCTCGACTAGAGAAATCTAAAAAGAAAAAAAATTAAACTTGAATAAAGTTGAATATCAGCAAAAATTCACAAAAACTAATTTTTACTTTTTAGTTTATTCTTGTCTATAGTTAATTTTTTTAAGATTTTGGTGATAATTTTCTACTTTTTAATTTCCTCATCGAGAAAAACTAATAATTCAAAAAAATATTGCAAAATTAATAAAGGCCAAAAAAATTAAACAAAGACAAAAAAATATAAAATAATTATTAAACCAAACTAGGAACCTTAAGGTGATAGAAAAGGCACAAATATCTTTATTCCTATTGGGAGAGAGAGTAAGCATTAAGGAAGGTATAAGCAGCCATGGCCCATGGCAAACAACAATAGAGTGATCAACAAACACAAGCACAGAATAGTCAATGGATATGCATAAATTGGACCCACAACACGTGTCTTTATGCAAATGGATATGGATATATGTGAGTAAGTACACACCATTTGATTTTGACATGTTAAAGAGCCCAAGTATGGAGAACAGTGGGCTGTGAGTTGTGACTCTAAACAACGGGATCCGGGGTGGGTCCCAAATCATCTGCGCAGCACCGTACAGCCCCTGTTCCCGTATGTATTGGACCTTTGAGGGGGAAAATTTTTCAATGCCCTACCACGTTGCGGTACTTTACGGTGCATCCGAGCCGTTATTCGTGTTTTGGTAGTATCCTACAGTGCATTTTTGTGGATAAGGGGTGTGTTTTTAACTCAACAGATCTGGGCCCGTCCGACACACAAATGAATGGCTCTGGATGCGCAGTAAGGTACCACGTCACCCATACCCCACCGACACTGAAAAATTTCTCCTTTGAGGGGTTTTCACCTAATCATATAAACTTTCATGTGTTTTCATTGAGCTTTGTAAGATTGAACCCTGCCCATGCCCATTAGTTGTGACATTTATCAAAACTCTTTATTATGTTTTATGGTAATGGTAGTATTAGTTAGCAGAAACTTATATATGTCGGTTCTCTTTGCCTCATCAACTACAAGTTTACAGGGACAGGAGAAGGATGCCATAGGAGCTCTTCCTCCTACTAAAAAACTGATCGGATTCTCTCCGATTCAAGTTTTAATTTTTTAGACTTAACGAAACAGTTTAAATCTAGACCATACATTGATATAATATATAGTTTAGATTTACTCAGAGACTCTTACCGAATCATTGATTGCAGTATTGAACGATTAATATTTGAACTATTCTGTGCAGTCTAAATTAAGAATGGCTATTAAACTTGAATAAAAAATAAAAAGAATGCAAAAGATAGGATCCTTTCCAAGAGTAATTTATCCGTGATAAAAGAAAAAGAAGGGGGTTTCAATTTCATTTCGTCAACTTTTATTTATTGATTAATTCCTTGTCGGGTAAGTTCCAACCAACACAAAAGGCATAACGATCTCAGCACTGTCTCGGAGAGAGACTCGGTGAAATTTACATATATGTGAAGATGCGGACTACCTGCAATTAATAGAAGAGGGACGCATTCAATATCCTCCAAACTCCCCCCTAAAAAGCTGTAGTTAGAAAGAGACTTCTCAGTTATCATTGTTGGGGACTTGGAGGGCTCCAGCATCTCTCTCTCTCGGAACCGGGGGCTTGTAGTGAGTGAGCTCGGCCGTCAGATCCGAGATCAACGGTCCGGATAAATTGGAGCTAAAGTAAATGTAAAAGATGTTTTTTAAAGTGTAAAACGATCCGAACCGTTAATCTCGGATCGGATAACCGAGCTCACTCATTACACGCATGTAGTGAGCTTAGTATCTTAGCGGTGAAGAAGTTGTTGGACAGCAACTCATCTTGGATATTGATACAACATCCACTTTAGAGTCTTTTTAGTGGAGTAGTAGATTTTTGGCACAAGTTTCATGCAAAAGGTGAATATGACCTTTACCGAACAGAAAAATCAAACACGTCGTCACCGCCATTCAAATGCTTTTTTGCAAATGGATCAGCCACTCAACTTCAAAAAAAACCAAAGAAAAATCAAAGCCGAGATTCCTAGGACTATAATAATTAACCAATTTTAACTTCTTTTGAAGTCAGCAAATTTACGATGAAATCGCAGCTCCCACTTTATCATACGGCGTAAATTCCAGCTCAACCATCCAACAATTCAGCAAAAATAAACAAATAGCTTGCTCTCTCTCTCTCTCTCTCTCTCTCTACGCCTTATGGCTTACCTCATATGTAGGGCTGCAAACGAGCCAAACCGAGCCGAACTTTACTGTGCTCAAGCTTGTTTATTAACTTTTTAATGAATTCGAGCTCGAGCCGAGTTAGCTTAGGCTTGACTCGAGCTCCAACTTGTTCACAAGCCTTAACTTACCACCGAAAAAATATATTTACTCACATAGGCTTAAAACAACCACGAAAGTTTACTTGTGCATATATATATGGTTTATATTTATATACTCTACAAGAAAATAGTCTCAATATCAAAATAGTAGTGAAATTGAATAAGTTTTTGAAAAGATAATGCATTAGGATATCAAATTGGAATAAGAAGTTATATTATTTTATTCATCTAAAATGTAAACGAGCCTTATCGAGTCGAGCCGAGCAGAGCTTTGCCATGCTCAGGCTTGTTTGTTAAGGTTTTAACGAACTCGAGTTCGAGCCGAGCCTCAATAAAAACTTAACGAACAGAGTTCGAACGAGTTCTTTTCGAGCCGAACCGAGCCGAGCTCACAAACGGCTTGGTTCATTTGCAGCCCTACTCATATGTAAACCGCAAGCTATATGGCAGCATACATTCCCCCGAAAGTGAGCGAAAACGAAGTCGAAAGCATCAAAACACAAGTTTCCAGTCGATTTAATATTAACTAACGATTACGATAGTAAAGCTGTGATTGCAGTCATGGAGTGGTAGGTCTACTTCCACTAAATTATTTTTGCAATGCATAAATACAAACACTATGATTCCACATGACAAATGTATAGATGTAGCCAAAAAGGCGTAATGAATCTGGGATACAAACACTTCGATTCCACATGATGAATGTACAGATCTAGCCAAAAAGGCGCAATGAATCTGGGATTATACCACGTAACCATGACTTTTTTTTTTTTTCTTTTTTCTTTTTTTTTCACTCAGCACGCATGACCATGACTTCTAAAACTTGAAATCCTTTTTCTTCGATTTCCCCTCCTTTTCCTGCATTTTCCGTTTCCTCTTCTTCGCGTTCTGCACCAGATACACATACACCATGGCATATTTGTCAAAACAAGCCAAACCATAAGAGAAAGGAAGAAAGAGTTGGACACATACCTCAGCAACCATGTCACTGAAGTCCTCTTTCTGACTACGTAGCTTCTCCTCCTCCCTTGCTTCCTCGTACCTGTGAAGCGCAAAACAGCAAGTAATGACCGGAAAAAGCTATAGTACACACCTGTGTATACTGGTTAGCATAAGTTTTATTGCTCATCTACAATGAGGTGCGTATATATAGAAACACTTCATGCCATTTCTATGGTTGGTTATTCACTACGTGTTCAATTGGTAAGTATTTTCCATGTGATTTGTAAGGTGCGTATATATAGAAACAGTTCATGCCATTTTACGGTTGGTTATTCACTACGTGTCCAATTGGTAAGTATTTTCCATGTGATTTGTTCCGAATGTCTCTGAATGTTTTGTTAAAACCTTTTTTGTGGTGTTAATCATGTACAATTCGGGCCAGTTACAAACCAGTTACGAATAGGCGACGAAAAGCTGTATATGGTTCTGTGTGCATACAAATGTTACCAATAGTTGTAGCTAGTTAAAAATGTGCGTGATCTTAGATAGTATGAATTATTATGGCTACAATATAGTACCAAGATTTAAACAAAACAAAGTGCAAGGGCCCCACTTACTTCGCAGGTAAAACATTGTCCATGAGTTCCAATTCTTCCGGCTGCAATGTAACATCAACTCTATCTGATTTTTGACCTTTAAGCAGATCGACCTGAAACAAGGATAGACAAAAGAAAGACACCTCCATGAGAAATGTTATTAAGCCAGCGACCATTGAAGATCAATTACAACTCTTGCAAGCGCATATGAAATGCACTATCTGGTAAATTTATCCCAGAGGCTGCAAGAAAATTACCAACACAAAGTGCTGAACACCTCAGAAATAGGGGGTGTTAAAAGAGTAAGTTTCAAGAAAATGCATTAATTTGGACTCATATCTGATTATCTAAAAAATCCAGAATATGCATTATCTTCACCCCAAATAGTTTGAGTTCTGGATCTAGTTAGACTAGTTCTGCATTTCCTCATATAAAGTTTAACTTCTATCAATATTTCTCACCATTTAAACACCAAAAAAAAAAAAATCAGAAAGGGGGAATGTTGCTTGGGTCAAGTCGTGCTTGCGTTTTTTCGATCGGCAAGAGGAATGTGTTCCTAGTAAGTATTGCCAAATATTTTAAAGTCATTTGCACGGAAATTTGAACCCTAAAAGAGCAAGAAAATATCATAAAATTTCTTACCCTTTTGGCCGCTGTCTTGTCTTGAGTGCCAGTGCCAATGACATACCTGTTAGCAGGAAAGTGTCAGATGCTTTCTTACACTCGAGAAGAAGAAAGTTTCTGAACGCAAAAATATAGCTACATATATTCTCCAAATTTGCTACGAAAAGAAGATTGCATACGTATGAGATGTTCCAAGTAGGGTCCCTGGGGCAATCCTTTCTTCCTTTTCCTCAAGTACCTTTCCAACAAAGAAAAAAGAACAGTAAGCATCTAGAACAATATTTCAGGACTTGAAATGGTAAAGGGCCACTCATGTACGGTGTACCGACTTGGTAAAGAGGCATCTCAGGCTCCTTTCTCTGCTGCTTGCGAAGGTCAATGACATCTGGAGTTTCAACACCAGTAGGAGTGCTGAACAATGAAATGGAAATCAGCTCATTAATTGATACTACAGTTTTCCCGTCACACGGAACTTACAAACAGATAACACATGAAGTTTTAATCCAATTACCAGATGCTTTGTCCAGTATGATGATGAAACAAGATCAAACAAAGATAATCTAGTGGAAGAGGTATGTAGAAGAAAGGAAGTTTCCTGTCCCTCCTTTTATGAAGGTAGGAGAAAAGAAAAGAGGGGCGACATATCGTTCCACCAATATGCGCTCATAAAATGAAGATAACACTTTTGTTAAGGGAACAACAGTAAAACAAAAGAAGGGAGTACATTTCCTTGTTTTGCCCCCAACCCCCAGACCACTTTCCCAACAAAAGGGAAAAAGAAAGAGAGAACAAGCGATAAAGAAGCATTTGTTATGTCTTCACCACGTTTGATTTCTTCCTGTTGAGTGGGGTAGGCACATAATGCATCTGAACTTTTAAACCCTTAACCAAATGCCAAAGAAATTCGTAACGCATACAGGCTGCATTTCGATCACAGTATTGCAAAGGGACTTAAGAAGGGAAATGCATAATCATAGGGACACAGAAAAGATAGGGAGTGGAGTTCCTGCTGTGCACCACGGCACAGTGTGGCTCGGATTTAATCATCCATTTCTGGGACTAAATCTGAGCCGTGCATTTTCACAATGGACGGCCGGATTCTGTCACCACACGGTGCTGTGCACAGCAGGGACCCTTGACCCAAAAAGATAAACTTAGTTTGTTCCCTGCGTTATCTTCTAGATAAAGCCTAAATAAACCCACAATCCAAACACAAACTACAACAAATACCAGCCGCATGGCCCACACCAGCAGAACATAGAGAGCTGCTAGTATAATTACGATTTACGACTACACCAAGAGTCCTCCTTTTCATAAAGAAAATAAAAGCGGCATACTAGCTTTATATAAACTGCACCAATAGTATAAAGTAACACGCAATATACATGTACCTTGAAAGACTGTCAACAGATTGAATGCCATCCTCCAATTCCTCTTCCTCAATCTGTTCTTCCTCCTCCTCTTCCTCCTCTTCTTCATCTTCCTCCAAATCACCCCAATGCTTGGTCTTATCAACTGGTTCTTCCTGAATTGGTTAACCAGATACAGAATGAGATATGGACAGTGGCAGAGCCCCTTGAGGCCTAGTGGGGGCAGCTGCTCCCACTGAAGCTTTCTAAAACTCCATTTATACTGCAGCTCTGGACCATATCCTTGTGCTCTGGCTTTCTCTCCCTATCTCTTAAACATCTATGAGAACCTAAGCTTAAAAATGTAAACAATCCACGACTACAAGAAGAATTCAATTTTGTTCCAAACTGAGATGATCCATAAGTTCAGAAAAATAATAATTATATAAAGGGAATTTAGCCAAAACAATTATGGCATTGGACGAATACAGTTGGCCTGTCATGGTCTACAGATCGAGATAAGTTGGAAGTAAATAAACATCTCTAAGGTTTTTCAGTGTAAACTCCCCCACTAGACCATATTTGCAGCTACGCCATTGTGATGGACCACATTTTCTCACAATTCAACAAAACCTTTAGTCATTAAATTTCATCTTTCCAAGAAACAAACCCAAGACTATGATTTAAGCAGCATAGAAAACCAAATACATCTCCGTTCTCCCACTATCTTTGAAAGAGAAAAATACACAAACAAAATTCTCTAATTGCAAGCAGATCTCACGGTAAAACCTAAAGATGGCAGTTCAAAATAGGAAATGCAATTCATTATTTGAACTGCACTGTCAGTTTCTGAGTGAGATTGATTTACAACTACTACTGCCAAGCACCACATGCGCATATCTCGATGGTAAAAAACTGAACCAAACACAAAAAGCAGAAATATTCACTTAGTACCTCATAGTTGGGCTGTTCTTGCTGCTGAACCCCGAATACATCCCCATACAGCGGCCGACCATACTATTTCAAAAGAAGTTAATGATCAACATACATAAAGCAATTAACAATACAATCTTGAGATAAATAAGCAAAATTGAGAATACAACAAAATGCAAAGTAAACTAAACAGCAGCACTCACTTCATCAACAGGCGGCTTGCCCCAACCTCCAGGATGATAACCAAAACTTGCTCCAGGAGGAATTGGAGCATTCAACCCCGGAATTTTCAAGTGTGGATAGGAAGGAGGTGGACCATATCTCTGGCATTACAATCCACAAGTCCAAAAAAATGGAGACCAACAAAGTTCATCAGTTTCATGTACTAACAATTGAGATGAAAAGGTTCCCAAAAAAAAACCTAGACATTAATTACAATTACTGACCTGCATATTGATGAGCCATGGGGGAGGAACTCCTTCTGGCATACCAAGAGCTTCTTTTAGTTCCTGTGATAACATCCCAGGCTTCATCTCCCTTAGCTTTACCTGTATGACATGTAAAAAGATGTAATTTGGTTAAACCCTTGAACTCCGGTATGCCATTTTGGCTGCTTGTAAAAAACTATATCTCAAATTTGATGAAAGAAACGACTGTTTAAAGCCTATAATCTGTTTTCCAGTTCCGAAATGTGGCCCTAGTGGTTAGTTCCTCCATCTCTGCTAGAACATTACGCAAATCCAGAGCTGATTAGAAAGGTCTGGCCAGAAAGTCCATTTGATGCTACTTTTAAATCCAGTAAAAACACTTAACGTGAGTAACATCTGCTCCACCTAGCACTCCACCTTAGCCACACAACGCCCGCAATATAGAGCAACTACGTTAAGTGCAGTTGAGCACCACACAACACCCGCAATATAGGGCGTCTTGGACCAACTATCCCCAAAAAAATGTGGTTTGGAAGGTACAGAACTGGAAGATTTCAATTGAATAGCAACTAGCATTTACTAGACCCTTAAGAGGTATTAAATAGACGTATGCACAAAGCCTATGTTGCTAATACCAGCCTGGATTCCTCACACATCCACAAACCAGAAGTGTCAGACCAACTCTCCATGTAAAAATACATTTGGAAAGTAAAGGACTGGCAGATTTCTAATCAATAGCAAATAGCATTACTAGACCTTTTTATGGTACTAACAGTCATGTACATGCCATGCACGGAGGCTGTGTTATTAACACCACCCTAGATTCCTCACAAGTACGACCATTTACCTTGATCGTCAGATAAATCCCATTGTCAAACATGAGGGATATCTGATATTTTGAAGGAAAGATAGGTTACAGTGAAAAAACAAAAACCAGATCAATCTTTGAGTCTATTTATTCCCATATATAAACATTCTTGGATTCTTCAGGTGTCCCAGCCTATAAGCTTAGATAAGGAATTTAATGAACTTGACTTGTATAGATTTATGCTGTTGTATCCTTCTCCGTGCCTAGTGCCTACATCCAAGCATTGGTCATGGTAAAAACCAAAAAATCTATTTCATTCAAAGATCATCCTAACAATTAAGACTGTTGATGCTCTCCCCTTTCCTCTTTCTCTCTCTAGAAAAACTTACCCTAGCCACCACAACTTGTTCATCTTGCTTGGCGGTGGGAGGAACACCCACCCCCCCCCCCCCCCCCCCCCCCCCCCCCCCCCCCCCGCGCCTCTCCCTCTCTCTCTCCCTCTCTCATAGTTTTGAATATCGGCCAATACGTACCGTATCGGGCGGTTTGTACCGGAATTTGGAGGCACTGGTTTGGATACAGGCCAATATAACGCTGGGAAGGAAAATCGCACACCGAACCGGCCGGTTCCTGGTATGGCGTGCCGTCTCGGCCGGTTTTATGACTGCAGTTCAGTTCAGCAAAACAAAAAACAGAGCAGAAGCAGGCGCAGCTTTCTTTTCAATTTGTTCAGCTTCTTTCCCTTTTTTGTGGATCTAATGTGAGTGTGAACATGTGAAACCCTTTCCCCTGCTACTTTTTCCCTCAATTTGTTCAACCTTTTCCCACAACTTTCTTGCCCATGGGAGAAAATCGTTGCCCAACTTCCCTAAGTTCTCTACACTAGTTTTGAGCAAAACTAAGGCTCTGTTTGGAACTTGAGGGTGGAAAGGGAAAAGAATGGAAAATTTAAAAAAAAAAAAACTTCCCGTTGTTTGGTTCCTAGAGAAATAGAAGGGAGAGTTTTAAAAACAAGCACAATTTTCTCTCCAATTCCTTCTAATTTTCCTCCTCATTATTTTCTATTCTTTTCTCTTTCCATCCTCAAGTTCCAAACAGAGCCTAAGAGTAACACCATAGCAGGGGAGAGAGAGAGAGAGAGAGGGAGAGGGAGAGAGAGAGAGAGAGAAGTAGTTAAAGGTGGTGATCCAAAAAAAAAGGTGTCGTAAAGTGCACACAAGAAAAGGAAAGGCAAAGTGCACGGTGAAAATTGCAACACGTATCCGAATGCTTGGGAATATCCGCAATTCTGTGAATGCTGGAGGTGGAAAAATTATTTAGTGTAGGTTCTACACAACACTATCAAGTACTATCAAAAAACCTTTACACCTAAACTTGTTCCATCAGTTTTATATGTGTTGCTAAAGAATTTAAAAAAATTCACCGCCGAGCCAGCCGATTCCTATGACATATCGCCTTTACGTCCCGATACACCGATATCGGTCGTGATCCTGTGACAGATACCGCTATTTAAAACTATGCTCTCTCTCTCTCTCTCTCTCTCTCTCCCTCATTTTTTGCTTTCTTTTTTCTTTTTTTTTAGTCTTGGAGCATGGACGGCACGGTGGTTTGGTTGGGAGTTGTGGCGGTGTTAGGGTCTCCTCGGCTGCCGCTTCCTGACTGTTTATTAGAACCGAAGTAGCGTTTTCTTGGCGGCCAATATCTGAGTCCAGTCGCTCGTTAGGGACGCTCCATCATGGTTGTTTTCCTCTGACGGTGGTTTGATGGTGGCGGTGGTGATATCTTTATGGTGGCGCCCTCAGTTCCCCTCTCTCCTGGCTCCCCTTTTCCTCCTTGCCGGCTTTCCTTTTTACCAGCTTCCTTCTCCTCCGTTTGGGTCTCATTGCTGGATGTTTCCCGTTAATGCTTAACAGCGTCGGTGGTTTTGTTGGCTGCCATTGTCACCGTGTCTCCACCATCGTGGCTCATGCTCACCCACCGGTTTCTCATTGTTGGATGTAACTGGTTCGGGCCTAACGGCAAGGGGTGGGTTTGTTGGGTGGTCCTAATTGTAGTGGCAGGGTGTTCGTGGAGTGGTGGTGGATGGCTGTCGACCGGGGTTCAAGATTTGGGGGCGGCTGGTTGTTTAAGGGTTTCCGTTTTTTTTTTGGCTTTTGGTATGGGCTTTAATGTTTGCATTAGGTATGCCCTTTGATGTTCTGGGCTTCATTGTTTTTTACTGCTGTACTGGGCTAGGCCATTTATTGCTTTGGGCTTTGCCCATCAGGTGTTGTTTGGGCTTTGACCCACTAGGAGTTTTAATTTCTTCAACCTCGATTGGAGTCCTCTGCCCTCCCCCCAACTTGATGTACCCTTGTCAAGTTTCACCAATAAACTTTTGATGGTGTAGCTGTTGATTGGTTGGACCATAGTTGTCCGCTTTGGAAGCCTCAAGTAAAGGCCATGGGCACAAGGCATCCAATTAAGTCCGTCTAGTCCAGTAAATGTCTTTGGTAAGTTTGTTATTTTAATTATTAATTAAACGAGGCAATTTGGTATTTAATTAGAATATTTTTAATATTTCCTTTTATTTCCATTAGGGTTACGAGTCTATAAATAAGACGTTCAATGATGTAATCGTTAGACTTTGATGAAATAAGAATAGGAGTTGTTTGAGAATTAGGATTTGGACCCTTGTGTGCCTTTCTTCCCCTTCTCCCTCTTTCTTGTCATGTATCAATTTTATTGCCGATGAAAAAAAAATTAAGCCAGCAATACCAACAGATCTTGCTCCAAATGACTAAGGTAACAAGAAAGAAAAGTTGGCTAGACTTTTTTGCCGCTGCCGCGAAACAACCTAATGATCAAAACATTAGCAAAGACCTTCCCTAAAACCATGTCGTTTGAATAGCATAAGAGATGAGACTAGATGCAAATTTGTTTTTCTATAAATTCAACTACCATTAGCACAGGAATCATACCTCAAACTCTTTTCCTTCATGATATAGATCCCCATGGGCTGTCAGCTTTGGCTTAGTTTGATATTTGAAAAAAGCATCATGGAGAACCTGTACCGCAAATGATAAGCAGAGGCATGTCATGAGTCATGACAGTGCCAAAAACAAGAAAAATACAGATGAAGTTATACCCAAACCTAGAGACTGCGAGTGCTTAAAAGTAAAACACCGTACCAGACTGCACTAATCCAGACCGTAACAAAAAAAAAATACCATACCAAGTCAGAAACACTATATATCAAGGCTTTATATAAACCTGATAATCAATATCCATTTTCCCCATCCTTGGCTGCATCCTCTCACGTTGCTTCTGTTTAAGCTTCTTACTGTCCTCTTTCTCAATGTAAGCCTGCAAGAGTGATTCAATTTCCTGATCTTGCCTAAAAAGCAGAAGCCCAACAACATAAACGGAGGGTCCAATAGTGACAACTAATAAAGAGCTGAATAATTTGAACAATTGAGTACAAGATCAAGAAAAATATGCAAGTTGGGCAACTGCCAATAGTGTAGCCACTTAACATGATCAGCATCAGATCATGTACTCACACTTTCCACTTCAACTCGAAGTCATGGCTGTGTGCACAGAAATGTTAACCTAAGCAGGAAGAAATAAAACTGAACAGACAACTGGGAAAGCCATTTTGTGATTTCAAAAAGCAGCTAGCCAAATGCCAAATAAGACATCTGATAATGGATGTCCATTCTCGAGATTTCATCCGTGATATTTAAAAGAATAGCAGACTTTCTTTCCGAGGTGTGGTTTATCAGAGTAGCTACATAGCCTAGAAGCACAAAGGAGGGAAAAAGCTTGAAATTGAAGCTTCATCAATTTGTCCATCCAGTCCATAGTTGTCCCACCTCATTTGGAGTGGAAATCACCTTGTGTAACATTGAGGAATTGAGAATTCACTTCTTCAGCAAGAAACAAAAGACAATCACTCTGTTTGGTTGAGAGTTTTGAGAAGAATATTTTGAGAAATATTTTTGAGATAGCGTTTGGATGGGTTTTTTGGAAAAAGTAATAATTAGAGAGAGGTGTAATAATTAGAGAGAGATAGAGAGAGAAATGAGAATAATCATTGAAGAGGGGGGTATGAGTAAAGAGAGAAATGTGATTAATGAGGAGAGATGAGAGATTGGGAAAGAATCTTTTTGGAATTTTTTTTGGAAATGTGAATGAACAAAGTGCATGATTTTTATTTAACTTGGCCTCATTACCAAATCATGCCCTATTCCGACAGCTGTAGGTATAGATATTTTGAGAACGCGCCTTAATGATCAATAGTTAACGATGGCTCTGATGAGCTGTTTTGCTAGGATAGGCAATAGCACGATCACTGTTTAGTAATGGGGAAGAGAAGTGACGGTGAACCACAAGAAGCTCAGCAAACTCTTGAAGTACGGAATTATTTGAATCAAAGGAGATCATCGATACTTTCACACATAAGGGGTTATTTCAAAAGAATAATAAGCAAGGAGTAGCCTAAGAATTCACACCATATGCAGACTAAATAGCCATCTTAAAAAATATAACATCTACAGAAAAATAAGATAAAGAAAGAGTTGTAGCAACCGATGAGAAAATGATCAAAACATGAGTTTGCACTATCATCTCTGCAAATCAGTCCCACGATTGAGCCTACCTGTCGGATTTTCTCAATCCCTGTGGCAGCAATGAAATCAGGAAGTTGAAAAGGTTGTTTCTCAATACCACGCTTTCCCTGCAACATAATCAAAAGATTCAAAACCCAATGAGGCACCAGTCTTGAGAAGATAAAACCTGAGATAGTGTGCAACAATTTTTATCCGAGATGGACAGAAGACGACAAAACCCGTCCAATTATATTCTCTGTAACTACAAGTGAAAACAGTCTAAATATCTGATGGATCATATTTCAGCCCATTCATTATGCACAGCGCAAATGAATCAACAATTTTGCAGCGTGTTAATTAGCATTCTGCCAATGAAAGATTCCCGATATCCATGTTAAAGCACATTTATTAGCATCATGCCAGTGAACAATCACCAATATCTAACGTGCAATAATAGTATTTCACCAAAGATATTTCATTCTTTTCCATTTGTTTTCCAAACGTGTCATATGCATGCCCCACAACAATACAGAGTTTAAAGGATAAATCATCCAAAGGTCCCCTTTGCCAAACACATACATTTCCAGGCTCCATTATTGTCACAGCCGCTCCCCTGCAAGAATCACATATGTACATATAAGAGAAATCTTATCGGTGTAATCTTCGCCCACTCTCTCCCGGTCTCCCCTAATTCTCTCATTGAAGTATGCCCACCAATCAGTACCCTTTCTAACTCGACATTTACAATTATGCAGGAGTAACAAACCTGCAAAAATTTCCTTTTCTGACACCAATGTCTAGGCACTGGAACTGTATTTCGATATGATTTTAGATACACCAATAGTTTAGGGTCAGCTGCAGTCGCATCCCATACCTGGAAATTCAATTCACAAAAAATAAGACCACTTCACAACAGCTGCAATAATAACCACAACAACTAGAAATTGATATCAACAATTCAGACGTTTTTTGTGTGCGTCAGACAAAAGCCCAGAGTCCAGATTTTATCATTTCTACGATCGAGTGTAAAATTAAGCTGAGTGTTATAGAATTTGCTGCCATGACAGGCAAGCATCTTGTTATGTCATGCAAAAAGTAATAAGATAGGAGGATCTTAAGTAAAGATTGTATGTTGCTAAACCCTGAGAGAACTACAAACCTTGGGAATCCAGCGGTGAAACAAATGGCAAATATCAATTCTAAACATTTGATTACAATAAGAATTATAATGAAACATGTCCACAGCCTCACGGGTACTTTCCTCACAACATAAAACAATGAACTCCATATCTCCGGCACTTTTACTCTCTGAAATTAACAACTAAAAGAAATGGGGAAGATCGAGGTTTTCAAAATGCTGAAATAGTTTTGTGGTGACCAAAAGTGCCATGATTAAATAAGACCTCAAGTTGGAAAACGCCACAGGACTCGAGAATATAAACACAATCAAGCCACAAAGAAGGAACTGTTATCATCTACACACTAGTGAAGAATTAAATATTATCAACCATCTTTACCTCAACTACATCAGGCCTTGTAGATATCTGCTTCAGTTCAGCAATTTTCATCCGACGATGAAGCTGAAAGACCATGAACATTACTTCGGTCATGATTCACAAGGTAGACGTGATAATTACAGCAAGAATACTGAACTGGATACTGATAACAAACCTTACCTTCTTCTTTTTGTTGGAGATACCCTTCTCTTTTTGTTGGTTATCCTGTTCTTCCTCTTCAGAATCTGAGTCATCCTTCTTCTTTAAGACAGCATTGGCATCAGACTCTTCCTTTTTATCATTCTCCTGAATGATGATGTGAGCCATCAGTAAAGTTTACATGGAAAACTCTACATAAAAAGAAATGGGGAAAATTCCTTTCACCTCGGACCCTGCCGTTTCCTTAAAACTAAATTTCTCAAAGACCTTCCTAAACTCCTCATCGAAATCTCCATATAGTTCTGCCTTTTCTGGAACATACTCAATTTCAACTTGCTCCATGGCCTACAATGTCCATAAGAAAGAAAAACACAAGACAAGATCAGCGAATTACGACTCAGTTATAGAAGCTGAATGCTGCAAGGACTTGGCTCTCCCATGGTTCAAATGCCTACTAGCTGAGGCAAAATCAGATCTGGCACAGTTTGTAGAATGGAAGCAACTGTAAGTGAATTTATACCAAATTTTGTAGCAAAATTAGTATAACTGCTGAAAAGAACACATTTTACACAAAGGTTAGTACAAAAACCCGTAGAAAAGAACGTAAATATTCAGTGACCTGCACATTTCCTCACACTTTCAAGGAAATAATAACATAATGCAGTGCAGCCAATTCATGACCATTGAATATGTACATTACACCTCAATGATCAACCAATCAGAGTTATTTGCCGACCGGACTTAATTACAACAGCACACAATGGCCAAACGGTCACTGAACCCTTTTATGACAGTTGACAGAAGTTGTTCTGGCTTCCTCTCTCTTACATATAAACCAAAGCTCCATCTTTTATTCCTTTGATATGAACCTAAAAGGCTAGCACTGAATTCTAGGAGCACCAAAATCCAACCCATAAGCCTACGCACTCCAGAAAACCACCAGAGTCAAATTATTCAATCAGTCCATCAATAATTCTTGCACACACTCTATCTATCTCTATCATTCCTAACAAACCCAATAACTAACAATCGCCTTCTATGGAGAAATAAGAGGGTACGTTCTCTTTGAGAATTTCCTCCCCAACAAATTATTTTTGATCATCAAATGAAGACAAAGGAATATAAATCTACAGTCTACAAATATGAACTTAAAAAACATATAAAACTACCCATGCAAAGCAATTACACATTATTCAAAATGCTCTAAACTGTGGTATGAGAGGGTATGGAACACCATTATATTCTGAAGGTACTTCCAAAGTTTCTTCTATTAACAACTTGAAGCCAATGACATATAGTTTTCTTTCAAACTAATAACGAAAGACACTAAAAGAGCATCATTGACCATTTTTTACAACTCTTCCAGCCACAACTCCAGACCCAGATTTGGGTTCCCTATTATTCATATTTTTTCCCACCACTGAAACCCTTAAAGCAATCTGATCCTTAAACTATAATAGTTTCGGAACAGAAGTGTACCATGTCTCCCCAACTTGAGTTCCTAAATGCAAATTAGCACTCTCTGGTACTGTAATGGGTGCAATTCCCAAAGGCTCCCAATACTTTGGGCAAAAAAACCAAACTGGTTTTTTTATTTGTCCTTGTTCAAATTTTTTTCGAATTTGTTAGGTTTGCGTCGATTTTTTGTAGTTTCTTGGTTCGTCTCGGCGAGAGGGATTATTTTTGTCTTTATTCACAAAACTTTAAGTTTGGTTAATAATTTTATACTTTTTAGATTCCTCTCGTCGAGACGAACCAAGAAACCACAAAAAAATCAATGCAAAACTAACAAATTAAAAAAAAAAAATTGAATAAGGACAAATAAAAAAACCAAACTGGTTTTTTTTTTACCCAAAGGAATGACTATACCGCTTTTATTGCAGAGGATTAAAAACAATACACAAAACCAATCCTTGAAAAAAAAAAAAAGTCACCACGGAGCAGATGATTAGCAACAGAATACAGAATGTATTGAGCCTGAGGAGTGGAGTATTTAAAAAGTAACTTATCAAGCTACACGCTCAGCACAAACAGAACATATATCTCACGACACCAACAAGCACCACATATTACACCATAGAACCTAAAAATCTATCAAAAGTGCGGAGTAAGCCCCTCTTCTAAGCAACCAAACCAAGCAAGCAAGCAAGCGCACACACACACACAAAAGGCGATAACTTCAGCTTCATTTGAACTTCGTAAGACCATCTCCAGCCCTTGCTCAAGTTTTTCAAATTGGAATAAAAATTTGAGCAAAAGCTTAATGTGGCATGTAGTGCTCCAACAGACAAACTCAAATGTAAGCATAAATTTGAGTAAAAACTTCATAGATGTAATAGTTGTAAACAGTGGAGCAAAATAATTTGTTAAAGATTGGTAATGGTATGAGTTTGACTCAAAGACTGGAGCGAGTTTAAAGGATTTTACATTAATTCTGAGCAAGGGCTGGAGATGCTTTAAGGAATGTTGATTTCCAGATTACCAAATTGAGCTTATCTCCAAGGGTCGCAGTTTTTACGACATGAAATGGATAAACTTCATAATAATACCTTCTGAGGATCGGCGTTCTCCTTGCCAGTGTCTTCGTCAGCAGCTGTGTCGCTGCCGTCGCCGCCCCCTCCGTTGGCCTCCGCTTCCGAGGGAGGCTGCTGAGACAATGCTTTGTTGATCTTCTTCTGCTTCCGCCGCCTCCTCCGTCGCTCGCTCTCGCGCGATTTCTTCAGGGTGTTAGGGTTAGAATCACCGCCTTTGAGGGACGAAGCAGCCTCCAAGACGCAGTTCGCTACTTCCACTGTCATCTTCTGATCAATTTTCTTCTTATTCGTGGGATGAATTGATTGCTGTTGCAAAATCGATTGAATGAATTACAGGATGGAGGAAGATGGAGAGAAAGAGAGCGCACGGGTCGGGATCGGGTTTTCTAGCGGGAGAAATCCAGTCGGGTTCGGTTAACACCCGACTATTGTCGATTCACTTTTATGCAAAGCTATCAATCTCGTTTTATTGTAACCAGATAAAAAAATAATAATATTTTTAAATTAGTAAGTAATTATGTTCAACATAGATCTTATTTGATAAATCTCGAACCCCTTTGGAATTTCTTCAAGTCTTCAAGCATCCAAGCTCCAGAGCTCTGAAGACCAAGCCTCAAAGCCCTTCAAAATTCTTCAAGTCTACATCAAACAAGACGGTTCTTAGATCAAAGCCTCAAAGCTCCGAAGAACATTCAGACATTCAAGCTCCAAGCTCTGAAGATCAAAGCTCCAAAGCCCTTCAGAATTCCTTAAAGTCATCAACACATTCAAGCTTCCATCAGCAAGTAGAGCTCTGAAGATTCAAGCATCCAAAGTCCTTCAGAACGCTTCAAGTCTTCATCAAGCAAGACGGTTCTCAAATCAAAGCTCAAAAGCTCTGAAGAACATTCAAGCCACATCATCAATCTTTTCCACAAATTTCGGAGAAGATTACGCCTTTTGATTCGAGATCAAGCTCTCAAGCCCTCGTTACATCCGAAGAGAAGAATCAGAGGATTATTTCCTTTATTAGGAATTATCACAGAAATTGTAACCCTAATTTCTCAAATCAATAAAATCATCTATTTTGGTCAGCATCTTTTCGTCTTTTTCGCAGACTCGAAATTTGTGTGATACACACCCTATCCAAAATTTCTTGAGCCGCCACTGAGCAAGGCCGTAACCAATTTCATCCAGTAAGAAATTTTCAAGGTTCCAATCCATTACGTAAATCATTACATTAAACATCTCTAATAGGAATATTTTATATTAATATGCATTTTTCTTAAAGATTCTTTCAAATTATAGGGCGTTGAATTATGAATAAAAATCAAACGAATTAGATCAATTATGTAAAAACATTCAATATGCCTGATTTTGTTTTTAAAACCACTTGAATAATTATTTTAAAATTATTTAACAATTTTGATCGATTCTGTGGGACCCAAAAGTAAATCCAAATTGCATTGGGCAACTAAAGCAAAACACAAAACGACAACATTTTTCTCATGCACTGCATCTGTTGTGCAACTTATGCATAGCTGGCGACTCCAGGAGTTTTGGAGCATGGGGTCATTCATAAATATATGAGGAAACACTAAAGTATGCACTAGTTGTGACTAAGTGTTTGATGTTACATCTATAAGAGAGAGGCGATAGAGAACTGACGAGGACGCCGATCGACTACCCAACGAATGGAGGAAGAGAGAACAGAGGGGGTGAAGAGTGAATTTTTAGATATAATGGTTATTCATAATGCCCTCTCATAAGGATGGATCTCATATATGTGCAAGTCCCACCCCATGTGAGGTGGGTTAGGAGTAACCATTGAATTAAAAAATTTATAGTGAAGACTAGAGAGGAGCTGCGTTCTAGCCCTTTAATTGGTTTTGTATTCTGTCAATTTAATAATTTCAAGGTTTCAAGAGTAGAAAATTATCTTGTGTGATGACAACATCTAATGGGTCATAATGCCCTCTAGATTTTTTGTTTTTTGAAAATTATCTTGTATGGTAACAACATGAAAAGTCAGACTTACGTTTGGTATTTTCTTAAAAGTTTTATTGAGTTGCAAAGAGTAAAAAATTATCTATTGCAGTGTCTACATTTTGATGGGGTCATTTACAAATTGAGAAAAACTTTTAATATAGTAATACTAATTTTTAAATTTCCCGTGGGGTCGCTTGACCCCACACCTTTATAGGTGGCGTCGCCAGTGGCAGCATCCCCGCCTCCAAATCGTTTCTCGGTTTCTCCTGTTTGCTTTTGATCTAAAAGTCAACAGCTGAGAGTTTTCAGACACAGGTCTGTTCTCCCTCCTTTCTCCCTGTGATACATTAGCCCAGAAAAGAGCCATATACGAAACAATCCACCCTCTGTGAATTTACACACCCAGATAAATATAGACGGATAGGGGGTAGAGATGGGTCACCAGGAAAATGAGCTATTACAATACAGGAGGATTGATTCTGATTTTGCAGAGGAAAATCTTCAGCCGGAAAAGACCAAAAAAAACACCAAAAAGTACGTTTTGGCATGTGCCATCTTTGCCTCTCTCAATTCTGTGCTTCTTGGATATGGTTTGTACCCTAACCCTACCCATTTGTTCTTTGCGTTAAATTTTATCTGATCTGTTTAACTATCTGGTTTTTACACCACATCAATTTTGTTGTATTGTAATTTAGCCTAATTGGGGATTGTTGACTAGTATATTTCCGTATATTCAGTTCAATAAGAAATTTCCTATGAGGGCTCCCTCACAAAAAAAATGCGGGAACAGTTGTGGGCCGTTGGATCTCACAAAAAAAGTGCGGGAAACAGTTGTGGGCCGTTGGATCTCACAAAAAAAGTGCGGAAAAATAGTTGTGGGCCGTTAGGATCCACAACCCATGTGTTTGATTTAGGCAAAACCCATGTGTTTGATTTGCTAACTAAATTAGGTTAAACTAAATTACTCCATCCACGGCTCAGGATTCGGATGATTTAACTAAAGATATATTTTTGTTGTTGTCGATAATTGCCTAGATTTGAACTGGCAATTGACCTTTTTATTGGTCGTGCAACATGTATCGAATCTTTTTTTTTTTTTTTTTTGGGATCAAATTCCATCAAAAAGATCTTGAGGTAGCCTAATCTCTGACGTGACTTATTTGAAATGGGAGTTAGTTATCTTCATTAGAACTGCATAAGTCAACAATTAGATGTAATATTTTCTTTTTCAAAATGATTAGAGACCATACATAGAAATTGATCAATTCAAGTGTCTATCTTTCTGTAAAGAAGGAAATAGCTAGCAGCTACAGAGGATGGTTGGCTTCCCAAATGGTAGTCACCAGCTCTTTCAGACACACTATTTTCACCCAGTGATAGAAGAGGCTAGCACCCGGTGTTCTTTCTGGTACGGGCTATGTAGTAGTGACACGTACGCACTCCACAACATGGGAACTTTTTTGAAAATTGGAAGACAGGGCATGTTGTGGACACAATCACAATTTTTTTAGATATTCTGGTGTCGGGATGCAGACTACAAAAGGCAAGTATAACACCATTTATGCCATAAATCATATACCATTACATCATCAAATGTAGTCCAGGAATAAGTGTTTCATCATTTAGACATTTACTCGGTCCTTGTGATCAATGAACATTTATTTGCGAAATAGAACGGAGGACTTCCCTAAACTTCGACTAGACTCTTCTATTTCATTGAAAACCCCCAGGTTGTCTTGTGAGTGTCTGTAGTATGTCCTGAGAGTATCCTCAGAGGATTTAAGAACCATAAAGCAATACAGTCAGGTCCCTACAATCTAATCCATATCAGAACTTTGATAGCTTATACAGAAGCTAGGTGTTTTTTTCATAATACTAAGTATTAACATCTTGGAATATTTAATCTTCAACAGGACCTCCTTAATGGGTGCAATGGCATGAAGCCTTTCCAAATAACTGGTTTAATCTTACGATTAGTCGGGAGAGACCTAACACTATTCCCAAAACTTCTTATGACTTTCTCTGTACCTTGAATCCCCAATTCCTCATTTTCTTCATGCTTCAACTTAAGGCCAATTCATGGCCGGCTTCGACAATGTAATTCCCATCAGGAGGTGATATGCCTTCTAATTTCATTGCAACCTCTCCGAGATGGGAAATGCCCTCCTTTAAACCCCAAATGATAAAACTTTCCCATGTTCAATATACCTTAATACCTTAATACTTCAAATCCAGGAGGGGTTTGAGCAAAGTTCGGATTAAGAAAAGGATATTGTGGGAAATATTTAGTTCCAAAGTCCAAACCATGACCACCAGATTCCAGCCATCCGTAAGTAGCTCCACCCTATGTAGTATAGATACGGACACTGACACGATGGGGTCACGGATACAGAAGAAGACAATTTTACAAAAAAAAATGGGACACAGAGATGGCAGTGGACGTGGCATTTTTATTGAAATCTATTTTTCAAGTTATGCAAACCTATATTGTAATCACTAAGGAGTATTTAGGTTTGGACTGCTATGGATGGACAGATGGTTTATGTCTCTACTCACACACTTATTTAATACTACACTTTTGGGCCAATACCTTTCAAATTATACAAGTTTTTAAACTTGATAAAAATCACGTGCCCATGTGCGTACCCGGTGTGTCCCAGCAATAAAAACCTTAGAATTGAATGGACATTGGACAGGCCGTGTATCCCCCCATGTCCCTGCAGTGTCCAATGTGGATATGGCAATCTCTAGGACTGTGGTTCTTCATACGCTCCATACCAGTTTTGCTAACATCTTGAGATTAAAATTTGCAGTATTGAGGTCCTTACCTAACGAATCACGGATTTCAAACATGACATAACATCAGAAGGGAGGGGTGGAGCTAGAGAGCTTTACGCGATTTCTTTACCTGCTGTTGAGAGGAATCTCTCCTTCCAACCCTCAGTTTAACTAGCTACCATTATATGGTGAAACGAAGAACCGGCTTTTTAGATCTTTCTGTTTCAGCTAAGCATCCCTTCTAGTACCATAAATATCGCAGATCTTATTCCTAGCTTCTATGTGAATGTTCTTGCTGTAGAATACAGCTGAGTTGCCATTTGAATCCCGTTAGTTATAAATATTTCTGTTTCTTCACCATTCTTGTCATAAATTGGAATACGGGTACAAGCCCTATGGCCTATATATTGCATACATGAAAGAAATTTGTTTTAGTGTTATATCATACTGCACAACAAGTTCCTTTCAAGCACTTTGGTAACACTATCTTGTTTTTCGTTTTCCACAGATGTGGGTGTTATGAGTGGAGCAATTATATTCATCCAGGAGGATTTACACATAACCGAGGTTCAAGAAGAAGTCCTTGTTGGAATTCTAAGCATAATCTCATTGTTGGGTTGTTTAGCCGGAGGTAAAACATCCGATGCCATCGGTAGAAAAAAGACCATGGGATTCGCAGCCGTTGTCTTTCAAACTGGAGCAGCTATAATGGCTCTTGCTCCTTCTTTCACCATATTGATGGTGGGCCGTTTATTAGCAGGGATTGGAATAGGTTTTGGAGTCATGATTACACCAGTGTACATTGCTGAAATCTCACCTTCCATGGAAAGAGGAGCACTAACTTCCTTCCCGGAGATTTTCATAAATCTAGGAATCCTCCTTGGTTACGTCTCGAATTATGCATTTTCAGGACTTCCCGTGCATATAAACTGGCGTGTCATGCTTGGCGTTGGAATCCTCCCGTCAGTGCTTATATTTTTTGCATTGATTGTTATCCCTGAATCCCCACGGTGGTTGGTAATGCAAAACCGGATTGAGGAAGCAAAATCCATTATGCTAAAAACAAGTGAAAGTGAAAGAGAAGCGGAGGAGAAGCTAGCAGAAATTCAACTAGCCGCCGGTCGCGCAAATGCCGAGAAGTACGAAGAAAGAGCCGTTTGGCGGGAGTTGTTGAGTCCATCTCCCGGAGTTAAACGGATGCTAATCACTGGATGTGGAATTAATTGTTTCCAGCAGATCACAGGGATCGATGCGACTGTCTATTACAGTCCGACGATCTTCCGAGACGCCGGGATCAAGAGTAATGCTGGGCTTCTCGGTGCAACCATTGCGGTTGGAGTTGCGAAGACTCTGTTCATCTTGGTGGCCACGTATCTAATAGACAGATTTGGTAGAAAGCCATTGCTCTATGTGAGCACAATTGGGATGACTACTTGTTTGTTTGGTCTAGGACTTACTCTATCCTGTATGGGCGATGGTCCGGTTGGCGTAAAACTAGCAATGCTATCGGTATGTGGGAACGTCGCGTTCTTCTCAGTGGGCCTAGGCCCGATTTGTTGGGTTCTCACATCGGAAATATTCCCTCTCCGCCTCAGAGCCCAAGCCTCGGCTCTTGGGGCAGTTGGAAGTAGGGTCAGTAGTGGTCTCGTGGCCATGTCTTTCCTTTCCGTCTCTCGCGCAATTACAGTTGGAGGAACCTTCTTTGTCTTTGCAGCGATTTCATCTCTTGCCGTTGTTTTTGTTTACAAGTGTGTTCCGGAAACAAAAGGAAAGTCTTTAGAGCAAATCGAATTGATGTTTCAGCAGTTTTCTAAAAGAAGGTCTGGAAGGTCGAGGACTCGTCGCCTAGGCGCTAGAAGGCCCCTCGCCAACTTGCCCGACTACCCCAACTAGACCGACTAGCCTGACTAGGGGGTGTGGAAATTATTCCCCTTCAAAAAGAATGATAATATGACTCATACATTCATCTGCTTTACTCCCTAATACCTCGAGACCAGACTCGGTTAGCTGGACTTCAACTGGCGATGGAAAATTTTCTGCAAAATCTGCTTGGTGGGCACTGAGGTTAACATATCCAACTGTTCCATGGCTAAATGAGTTTGGTTTTCACATCATGCCCCTCGTTGGGCTTTTATTGAATGGATTGCTTTTTGGGGGAAGACTGGCCACCAAGGACAGAATGCTGAAGTTAGGTATGAAGGCGGATGCAGTTTATGTCTCAAGGAAAGTTGAACTCTATTAAGCTTTCTTGTTTTCTGAATGTCATTACTGGAAGGAGGCCTGGAACCGGTGGTGCTGCGTAAGGATAATATTGTAAGGCCTGGGTTTGGTTTATCAAGGGAAATAGAATAGATAACTACACAGATGCGACGGTGCTTCCTTTTCCTGGAGAATTTATAAGCTCTCTTTGGCAGTTGCAATCTATTGGGTATGGAGGGAGAAAAATAACAGATTATTCCAGGGTAAAGCTGTTCCTGCTTCTACGTTGGGAGCCCGGATTATAGACGAGGTCGGAGCATGCCTTTGCTCATGGAGAGGTCTCTAGTCTACCGATGGCAATACAAAAGGTGCTGAGACGGCGGCGTGACTTTCGAGCGGCGGAGGTTGGGAGGCGATCGCATGGGTCCACTTTCTGTGTCCGAATACAGACATGATCTTCTCCCCGGCGCTTTTTAGCATCGTCATCCTCGGAGCCATCATCGCGGCGCAGGATAGGCAGAGTCGAGGTTTCAGTGCGGTTGAAGAAGAGGAGGAGGAAGATGGACGATCGGCGGCGGTTTGATTCGGGGATGGCTACGGCGGGTAGGCTCTTCAGGCTGAGTTTCTTGTTTTTATCAAATATAAGGAATAGGGTTGATAAAATCTCAGTTTTTTCTTCTCATCTGATAAAATTAAGGGGTGATTTTTATCAAATTTTGATAGGCCTAAGACTTCAGCCTTCATGTGTATGTCTCTCTCTCAATAGTGACAAAAAGCCCCATCAATATTCAATAGTGCGAAAGATATGAGTACATAAGTTTTGCTCATAAAATGAACAAATGTTTTTATTTGGGCTCACTCCGGTCTCATATGGATAATTGAAGTTGTTCATATTTTTTTTAAATAATGTTTACTTGTACCTCACAAAAAATCATCTCAATCAGATATCCGTAAATGCTCGTCTGTTTATTTAGTTTTTGGTTCAAAACAAAAAAGCTAGATTAACAAATTTTGAATCAAAAACTAAATAAACAAATAGGAGCATTTGCCGATATCCGATTTAGCAAATTTTTCACGGAGTACAATGAAATATTATTTTGAATAACATAAACGGCTCAGATCATCCGTGTGGGACCCAGAGTGGGCCCAAATAAAAAGATTTTGTACATTTTTATGTACAAAAATTTATGTACCCCTGGCATTGTCATTAATAGCGTGTTTGCAACTAGAGAAAGGATAAATCTGTGTATAGATTTTTTATAGATATGTTGTTTTGGACCACATTTCGATGGATGATCGGATTCGTTCATATTTTTTCAAATAATATTTACTGGTGTCTCGTAGAAAATTAGCAAAATCGGATATCGATAAATACTTTATTGGTAAAATTCTTGGTGAACTAATGGAGCAATATTCCAATATCCAATTTAATTGATTTTTTACAATTTTGAAAAGTAACAACTTTGTACGACATATGTACTAATAGACTATGGGTGTAACCAGTTCGGTTCGGTACGGTTCGGAGGGGTTTTTGAATGAATCAGGGAAAACCGGTTCGGGAAGAACAGGGAACCGAAACCAGTTTCTAAGTGGTCGGTTTGGTTCCGGTTCGGTTCACCCCGGTTCTGTCCGATTTTGAGGTCAGTTCGGTTCAGAGGGGGAGAGAGAGGGAGAGAAAAATCTACACAATACACACAGAATCACAGATTCATACAAACACATATCTCTACACAAATTTAATCACTTTCTTTGAACCACAGATTCAATCACTTGAAACAATGAAAGGTCGGTTCAAAAGAGAGAGGGAAATCTACAAATCCATGAAATACACACCCCCATTCGCAGATCTACAAATCTATGTACGTATATACAAACATGTATAGATTGACAGACATGTATAGATCGAGTGTTACATACATCCATCAATGACTTCGGCGATGAGATGACGACGAAGGAGTCCACGGGGTCGGATGATCCGTGAATGAGTCCACGGCTGTGGCGGCATCTCGAGTCAAAGCAGAGGAGAGGAGAGAGAGAGAGAGATGTTGAGACTTGAGAGGGAGGGAGATGTTAAGACTTGAGACAGATGAGAGGATTTGAGAATCGAGAGAGAGAGGATTTTAGATCCGGTTCGTTTCTATAGAGAGAGACGAGAGACTTTAGATCTGCTACACAAATCTGATTTGGGAACTTAAGGTGTATATATAGTAACTCAAGAAAGATATGTAATAAATAAAATTATTATCCGTGAAAAACATGAAGTGTTGGTAAGCCAAGGGGTTAAGAACGTGGTATTCCTCACGTGAGGTCGGTAGTTCGATCCTTGGCCCTTACGTTTTTTAAGGTCTATATGAATACTGGTTCGGTCCGTGCGAGTTAAAAGTGTGTAACATACGACTAGCGTGTGATCTGCGTGTGATCGAGATGGCTGACTTCGGCGTGGTCATGGGAATAGATTGGTTGTCGACTCATCGAGCAGTCATTGATTGCCATCAAAAGATAGTAACGCCTTTCACCCCTGATGGGACTTGTTTCCTTTTTAAGGGGGATAGACAGGCTGTGAATTCGGCGACTAGACGCTCGAAATGGCAGAACCAATTGTTCGGATGGCTAGCTAGTCTCCAGTTGGAAGAATTTGACCGAGAAGAGTTAGAATTGCCGCACATTGTTTGCGAGTATGCTGACGTGTTTCCTGAAGATCTACCTGGATTACCGCCACGAAGGGAAATTGATATCACCATCGAGCTTCAACCTGAAACCGCCCCGATTTTAATAGCCCCATACCGTATGGCGCCGACAAAACTGAAGGACTGAGGACCCAACTACATGAGTTGTTGGAAAAAGGATTCATTCGACTGAGTACTTCACCATGGGGAGCACCTGCACTGTTCGTGAAGAAGAAGGAAGGAACCCTACGACTGTGCATTGACTATAGGCAACAGAACCAAGTCACGATCAAGAATCGTTTTCCGCTGCCTAGAATCGATGACCTGTTAGTTGAGGATACGAGACGAGGATATCTCGAAAATCGCATTTAGGACAAGATACGGACACTACAGTTCGTAGTCATGCCGTTCGGACTAACAAATGCTCCCGTAGTATTCATGTATCTCATGAACAAGATATTCCAACCCTATCTAGATAGATTTATGGTGGTGTTCATTGATGACATTCAGAGTAATACCAAGGGGTTAAGAACGTGGTATTAATCACGCGAGGTCGGTAGTTCGATCCTTGGCCCGTACGTTTTTTTTAAGGTATATATGAATACTGGTTTGGTTCACGTTAAAAATCCCCCAAACCGAGAATCCAACCGGTTTATAAAATTTTCAACTCTTACGAACCGAACCGAACCGAACCGAACCGAACCGAACCGAACCGGGAATAGAAAAAAACGGGAAAAAGAAAAACTCGGTTCCGTCCGGTTCTCTATTTTTTTTGTTCACCCCTAAATACTACAATCTTAGAGAAAATGAGAGACTTATTGACATTTTTGTCCCCAAAGTATTCCTCGCATGCCATTTTGGTCCCAACATACAAATTGTAAACATTTCGTCTACAACTTTTCAATTTTGTGTTTAAAATGTCCCTATTGCTAACCATCGCCTCCCTCCGTTAAATCATTTGGGTGAACTACAAATACCAAATTTACAGGGCTGGCCCAAGAGTTTGGAATACCCTAGACCTAGTCTAAAAAATGTGGTCTAAGAGTACAATACTTAAATAATTTTTCTCACAATAATCAAAATACGAGAAAGCCAAAACAATATAAAGTTCTACTAATCATTATATAATAAAGTTCTACTAATCACAATATGAGAGAGAGAGAATAGGAAAATATCCTCATATTTTAGCTTTGATTTGACGAATAATAATAATAAAACTTGTTAGCTCGCTCAAATTTTTTTTTCAATTTTCACCATTGTTATAATTTCTTTTAATTAAATGTAAGAGCAAATTCACTTATACACTACTATTGTGTTTGTCAAATACAAAATTTCTAACAAAATAATTGAGTAATTTGATTTTTCTAATATTGTGGATAGGGAGAAGGGGAAAATGGAGCCAGAAATAATAAAACTAGAGAGAGTACAAGAGAGAAAGAAGGCCTGTTGGTGAAAAAAAGGAAAAGACAAAGCCATAGGGCCTGAGGATTGAACCTGGGTTGGTCGAGAGATTGTTGGCACACAAGTTTAGTTATTCAGGCCTTCATTCAATTTTTAGGCATTCTTAAAGTAAGATTGGGCCTTTTTATTTTTTTGTTGGGTAAAAAAAAGACCTACTCAAGCTTACTATGAAAGTATATGAGAATACCCTAAAAATTTGGACTTTTTGGAGTGCCCTAGGCCGGCCCTGCACCTTTAGGGTTTATATTTGCATAACAGTTAAGCACCTACCCAATTTTTCCAACTTTATCTAAATCCTTTTCACATTAGTTTGTTTTCGTCAATTTTTATTTTGAATTATTGGTTAGTCTCGACAAGAGGAATCCATAAAGCAAAAATCATTATTGTGCAAACTAATTTTTTTTAATAAATTACAGATTTATGTTTATTTATCTTTGAGTTCTTTTATTTATCTTTCTATACACCAAAGGAAAAATAAGGTACAAGGTCCATTTACAAAATCTATCTATCTATATAAAATAAAGATAGACCAATAAATGAGGAAAAGGGGCGCAACGTCGGCAACAGTGGGGAGGCAAACGTGGAGGGTTATAGGTTCTATGAGGGGGTAAGTTGAATGGGCGGCTATAGGGTGTTGAAGTGGCGGCGGCGGTGGATGATGGCAGTGCAGTGTTTGCGGATGTAAGTTGCTTATTGGTGATGGGTGATAATAGAAAAAAAAATTCAAATATTTTTTGTAATCTAATGAAAAACTAATTTGATAATCGTTTTTTATTTTTTGGATTGCTCCCATAGTGACGAACCAATAATCCAACAAAAAATTACGCAAAGATAAATAAATGAGGCAAAGATTTGAATAAACCATGTATAAATTGGGTAAGAGCTTAACTGCTACACAAATATGAACTTTTAAAGGTGATATTTGTAATTTACCCAACCAATTTAACGAGAGAGGTGACGGCATCAGCGTCAGCAATAGGGACATTTAAACACAAAATTGAAACTTTGGGGACGAAAGGTTTACAATTGGTATGTTGGGGACCAAAACGGCACGTGAGTACTACTTTGAGGACCAAAAATGTCAATAAGTTAAAAATAGGAAGGAAAAGAAAAGAAAATAGTGGAACATTAAATTTAAATTTTTTACTCTTTCACTCTAGACCAGAAAAAGGGAGAGAAATTCTATGAATTTTCCTTTCCAAATCTTCTTTTCCATAATTTCCAAACAAATCCTAATTAATTTAACAAAAGTGCAACAGTCTCAGTATCCCAGGAATTTGATTCATCCTCTATCAAGAGCATTAAAAACCTTCTTCATTAATTTGTTGGTACAAGTTGATGTCACAATCAATCTCTGATTCATCATGTACTTATAGATATCGATATGCAATTGAGTTAATTTTTATGAGTATAACTAAAAGACCAAAAGGTCCAATAAAAGGTGAAATATTAGTTTTTCTTAAATATACTAGTTAGTAGTATTTATTTTGTCTCAACAAGATAAATTAGAAAAGTGAAACATTATCCGAAATTTAAAATGCACAAATAAGACATGCGTAAATATCATAAAAATACTTGTTTCTGTTAGAAAATAAGCGAAATAAAGAACAAGATAACACGATAGTTGAAAGAGAGTTACTTCAAGAACTATCAATAGAAAAGGTTAGTCTTCAGGACTAACTAGATATTATAGATATATTTCTCACAATCTCATATTCTCTCACTATAATAGTATCTCTCTCTAGATTTCTTTGAATTTCTCAGTGATCGAAAACTAAGAACTAAGGGCCCTATTTATCAATCGAGTCAACGGATGATTGTACGCTAATAAGATACCTCATTAAAAACTTGTGAAAGAAAACCCAGTGGAAAAAAAAAAAAACCTTCATCGAAGGGAAAAAGAGTACACCATCCTTGCGTTTGTATGGAGTGATGACGGGGTCTACAGATTGCCTTATTAAAACCTTGCTAAGGAAAACCCAGTGGGAAAAAGCCTTAGACGAAGGAAAAATAGTACAATCGACAAATGATCTTCAGGTCATTGTCTCCCCCTCAACGGTGGATGGTAAATCTTTAAGCTGCCGCATCCCAATAATATGAACAAGCTTCTTGAATATTGCAGTTGGGAGTGCCTTGGTAAATAGATCCGCCAAGTTATCATTAGAACATATCTGTTGGACATCAATTCTATCACCCTTGATATAGCCACCCTTGATTTGTGTGATGCAAGCAGAATTATCCTCATACATAAAATGTTGTTGGGCGATCTTTGATTGAAGATAATACATTTCTCTCTCTAATATGTTGGATCATAGACCGCAACCAATTGCATTCCCGGCTTACTTCATGAATTGCTAGAGTTTCAGAATGGTTGGAGGAAGTGGCAGTCAATGTTTGCTTCACGGAGCGCCGTGATATAGCAGTGCCACCACATGTAAATATATATTCCGTTTGTGAGCGAGCTTTGTGTGGATTATAGGTAGTCAGCATCTGCATATCCAACTAATTGTGGCATCTTGCCATTTGGATAAAATAATCCCATATCCATTGTACCTAAAAAATAATGTAGGATATGTTTAATTACATTCCAATGCCTTTTAGTTGGACAAGAGCTATATCTAGTCAATAAATTAACTGAGAATGCAATATCTAGTCATGTACAATTGGCAAGATACATAAGTGCACCAATTACACTCATATATGGTACTTTAGGACCATAGAAGGGATCTTTTTTCACTTCAAGTAATTGGACAACCATTGGAGTGCTTAGAGGATGAGCTTTATCCATGTAGAAGTGTTGCAGGACCTTTTTCGTATATGTTGACTAATGTACTAGAATTCCATTTGACAAATGCTCGATCTACAGGCCCAGGGAAAATTTTGTTCTTCTAAGATCCTTCATCTCAAACTCATTTCTCAAATATTTAGCTGTTTTTTATAACACAATAATAGTAAATCCGGTTTCTGTTTTTCTAATATCAACACATGGGCAAATTGGATCATTTTTATAACCCTCTTTCAATAAATTGCAAATTTTTTTTAAAAAATCTACAGAAATATTGATTGGTGGGTCGTGGGTGGATTAAGAAAGTTGTAGGATTTTTTCACTCAAAAATAGAAATTAGACGAGTAGTTGTAACAAGGACCAAAAAAAAAAAAAATTGAAAGAAGAAGAGTATTTAGTAGGCGAGGATATTCTCAAAAATAAGTCAGCACTCAGTAAGCAATGATCTTTTAACTTTTTTTTGACACTTTGACCCCCTTAAAATTATTAGACAAATTAATTTTAATTTTTATATAGGCCTAATTACTATATATAACTGGAGGCCCTTAAAATCAATCAAAATTTAGAAGTTTAAAGCGGTTGCTTTACGAGATTTAGCCCAAAGCCAGCTCTGGACTCCAGTATACAATTAATATTACAGAATTGTACTGCGTAATATGAGTCGTCAACGAACGTTCTAAAAATAATTTAAAAAAAAAAAAAGAAAACCACTTGGTATACTAAAGCCAAAGCACCCTTTAAACAAGCCAAATTAACAGTACCACGTCCAACCGCAGACAGCCATCTCCCTACGTTACATTCACTTGCCAAAGCATCCGACAAAAACATCGGACCCAATTCCGTTCAAATCAGGCGGGACCCAAAAAATTCAACCCTTACCTACATTTTCTCCTTCCTCCTTTCTCTGTTTCAGATCTAACCTTCAGACGCGCTTTCTTTGACCTGTCCCTTCCTCTTTTCTCCCTGTGAGAGAAGACCCATATATGCAATACAACCCACACTCTTCCTTCTTTCTCTCTCCTCTCTCCCTGTGATCCAAGAGGAGAGAGAGACCCATACACACTCGTGTTCTTTTATGTAATTCCCTGGTTTTCTTCAATTCTGTTTGTGGATTTATACACATAGATAGGTATAGAGATAGATATAGATACAAGGGGGAGATATGGGTCTCCAGGAAAATGGGCAGATTGGTAACAGCAAATATAAGAGGATGGATTCTGATTTCGTGGAGGAAAATCTTGAACCAGAAAAGACCAACAGAGGCACACAAAAGTATGTTTTGGCATGTGCCATCATGGCCTCCCTCAATTCTGTGCTTCTTGGATATGGTTTGTACCTTTTCCCCTTTTTGTATCTTTTTTTTGTCTGATCTGCTTAATTATCTGGGTAACACCTCATCAATTTGGTTTTTGGAATGTTGCAATTGGTTGTAGTGTAGATTACCCTAGTTTAACAAAGTTCAGTACACATTTTCGTACAATTCGGTTCAATGTCAAAACATTGAAACCTCTACATCAAAGGCAGGCAAAACCCGTGAATGTTGGCTAGAATTATACTTTCCCTATTGTACAAAAAATTGAAGTGCTTATATTTAGTCATTAACTTAAAAACCAAAATTAGGTTCAACTCAGGCCTTGTTCCAATTCCTATTCCTGACTTAAACTCAAAACTGACTTTGACTTAAACTCAAAACTGACTTATTACGAGAGAGGTCATACTTTCTCATAATACATCGACTTAAAAATTGACTTAACCCAATTCCTGACAAACCTTGAATCGCTTCATCAACTGCTAGGAAGAATTGTTAAAGATTAATTTTTGTTGGGTTATTGAGAAGTGCTAAAATGTGTAACTGACAATAGACTTTATTGTTTTTATTTATTTATTAGAGTAGTTTTTATTATCAGTTCCGTTTGTTGCTTGGATCAACATTCCATCAAATGTTCTTGAGGTATCTTAATCTTTGACGTGACTTCTTAGAAATGGAGTTAGTTGCCCTCATTAGCATATGACAAAATTCATTTGTAATATGTTCTTCCAGTCAAATGATCAGAGATTTGAGGTTTTATTCGTAGTGGGAAGATATATAAGGCCCCATGTATGAGTATAACACCATTTGTGCCTTAAATCGTATGGAATAAAAAAACAAAATAAGGCCCTATGTATGAATATAACACCATGTATGCCTTAAATCGTATTTATCTTTACATCTTTTACTTAAGTGTTCCAAGAAAAACTATTCCAACGTTTAAATGTGCCTTTGTTATCAACGAGCGTTTGATTGTGACGTAGAAAGGAAGGCTTCCCTAAATTTCCACTGGAGCTTACTATTTCGTTTAAACCCCCGAAGTGTCTTATGACTGTCCTGAGGAGTGAGGTCTGAGAGTGGCCGAATGAAAAATGTTAAGGAAAATAAGTACACTTTGGGTTTGAATGTTTGACACGTGTCCAGAGAGTGTTAGTGTCTGACACCAGTACATGACTCCCAATGAAGTGTCTATGCTTCAGACGGAATGGTCATCCTTCCACCTCTCTAAGACCTGCATTTGAGAACCATAAACCAAATGTAAGGGCCCTTCCATCAGATCACATGTCAGTAGTTAAGAATCACTTAGAGATGATAGTTTCCGAGCAAGCTGGGAAACTTTGCAGTAATACTGACATCTTGGAGTATTTACTCTTCAACAGGACCTTCCTTTACGGGTGCAATGTCATGAAATCCTTTCCAAACTAATTGCTTAATCTTACCTTTGGTAGGGAGACCCCAAACACTAATCCCTAAGCTTCTTCTGATATTGCTGAGCTAAAAGCTTCTTATGATATCATTGTTCCTTGAGTTGCCACTTCCTCCCTTAACAGATATTATGCTTCAACTTAAGGCCAACTCACAGACAGATTTGACTGAATAGTCCCCTCAGGAATGAAATGCCATCTGAGTTTTATCACAACTGCCTGAGATTGGAAGTGTTGTGCCCTTCCTTTAACCCCAATTGATATTTATTTCCTAGATAATACATTAATAGTCCTCCAAATCCAAGAAGGGTTGGACTTTTAAGCCCAGCTTAGCATTAAGAAACGAATCTTGTGAGACAATATTTCACCTTCCAAAGTCCAAACCGTCATCCTAGGATTCCAGCTGTCCCCAAGTAGCTCCACCCCAGTTTTGCCAAACTCGCTAGGTTGAAATATTCTGGTATTGAGGTCCCTACGTAAGCATGAGATTCCACAAGAAGGGATGGAGTTTAACACACTATCTTTATCTGCTTTTTAGATCTCCTATTTCAGCTAGCAGACACAGATTATTACCCGAAGAAGCATTCCTTCTAATACCCAAAATATCACAATATCACAGATCTTGTTCCTAGCTTCCATGGAATGTTCTTGCTGTAGAATAGAGCTGAGTTTCAGGAGTTCACCATTTGAACCCAATTAATTCTTAGGTATAAGAATACAGGTGGGTATAAAGTTATAAACCCCATATATTGAACAATATACTTTTATGTTATTTCATACTGCACAACTCATTCTTTTAAGAAATCGTTTTCCATTATTAGAGATTAAATTTACGACATACTTTTAAGCACTACGGTGACACTGTATCTTTCTTTTTTCCTCAGATGTGGGTGTTATGAGTGGAGCAATTATATTTATCAAGGAGGATTTACACATAAGCGAGGTTCAAGAAGAAGTCCTTGTTGGAATTCTAAGCATAATCTCATTGTTGGGTAGTTTGGCAGGGGGTAAAACATCCGATGCCATTGGTAGAAAATGGACCATGGGATTTGCAGCCCTTGTGTTCCAAACTGGTGCCACCATAATGGCTCTTGCGCCTTCTTTCACTGTATTGATGGTGGGCCGTTTACTAGCGGGAATCGGAATAGGTTTTGGAGTCATGATTGCACCGGTATACATTGCTGAAATCTCACCTTCTATTGAAAGAGGAGCTCTAACTTCCTTTCCAGAGATTTTCATAAACCTAGGAATCCTACTTGGTTACGTCTCGAATTATGCATTTTCGGGACTTTCCGCACATATAAACTGGCGTTTAATGCTTGGCGTTGGAATCCTTCCATCGGTGTTCATGATTTTTGCACTGATTATCATCCCCGAATCCCCGCGGTGGTTGGTAATGCAGAACCGGATTGAGGAAGCAAAATCCGTTTTGTTGAAGACAATCGAAAGTGAAAGAGAAGCGGAGGAGAGGCTAGCAGAAATTCAACTAGCTGCCGGTCATGGAAATGCTGAGAAGTACGAAGAAAAAGCCGTTTGGCGGGAGTTGTTGAGTCCCTCTCCTGGAGTTAAGCGGATGCTGATCACTGGATGCGGAATCCAGTGTTTTCAACAGATCACGGGGATCGATGCAACTGTTTATTACAGCCCCACGATCTTCAGAGACGCTGGGATCAAGGGTAACTCGGAGCTTCTCGGTGCAACCATCGGCGTTGGAGTTACAAAAACTATGTTCATCTTGGTGGCTATTTTTCTAATAGACAGAGTTGGTAGAAAGCCATTGCTCTATGTGAGCACAATTGGAATGACTACTTGTTTGTTTGGTCTAGGACTTACTCTATCCTTTATGGGGAATGGTCCGGTTGGCGTAAAACTAGCGATTCTATCGGTATATGGGAATGTCGCGTTCTTCTCAGTGGGCCTAGGCCCGATTTGTTGGGTTTTGACATCGGAAATCTTCCCTCTCCGCCTGAGAGCCCAAGCCTCAGCTCTTGGGGCCGTTGGGAGTAGGGTGAGTAGTGGCCTCATCGCAATGACTTTCCTGTCTGTCTCTCATGCAATTACAGTTGGAGGAACCTTTTTTGTCTTTGCTGCGATTTCATGTCTCGCTGTTGTCTTTGCATACAAGTGTGTCCCGGAAACCAAAGGAAAGTCTTTAGAGCAAATCGAAACGATGTTTCAAAGTGATGGACAGTGGAGAGGAGGTGAAGTGGAGCTTGGAGATGTTGAGAACCTAGTGCAGAAGCAATGACTACAAGTTGAGATCTGTGTTTCGTGCCTTTGATTGGAATGGCTCGCGATTCTAAACTTGTTTCACAGCAGTTGAAGTGTTGCAATGTTTTCAGACCACCCGCCAAACAAGACCTAGTTCGGATTCTGTCAAGGAAATGCAGGTTTACCGTGCAAACCTATGATGCACCCGGGGAAAAAAAAAAAAAAATACCACGGGGCGAATAATGTTTCTTTTAGCCCATTACAATTCTCTTTGTACAGATGTTTTTGCCAACTTTCTTTATGTTATACTGATAAACATTTGTAGAAAACCGAAGTCGTTTTAACCCATTCCTTTAAATTTCTGGGTTTTCTGGAGTGTCATGAGGTGGTTTCAAGAATGTCTTCCTCAAGCAAGGCAGACCAGACCTCCGAGTCCACCACCACCTTCAATGCTGTTTTTCTTCCACATCCACAATACTTGGGCACAAAACACAAATGAAGTGTTCTCCCACCACCCTTGAAGAAGACATCTCACTTAAAAGATAAAAATAATAATCCTGCATCCACAGCATTTGGGCCGAAAATCTCAAATCAAGTGTTTCTCCACTACCCATGAAGAATACATCTCACCCCAAAAAAAAAAAAAATCCCCACATGCTCAATAAAAACAAAAATAAGTGTTTCTCCACTACCCTTGAATAAGACATCTCACATTCTCACTTACAAAATAGTACTCCCTCCGTCCCAATTTTATAATCCCTCGTTCTATCCTAACCGGATAAAAAAACAATTATATCTTTCAATCGGTAATACATTTTATATGCAATATGGATCTTGTTTGATAGATCTTGATTTAATCTAATAAACAAAGTGTCCAAAATCACCTAAAACATTGTAGATTATAAGATATAACAGTTTGAAAAGTGGCACGAACTCCCAAAAGGGACTATAAAATTGGGACAGAGGGAGTAAAAAAATAGGAAAAAAAATGAAAAAGACGAAAAGGCGCAGAGAATAAAATTAAACAATAGAAAATGAATAAATTAATTGGGTTTAAAGGCTGAGGGTTGAACTTCAAGTGGGACCGGATCAAAAAATATATAGGAGTACAGTTTATAGTGTACTATATATCAAGTGGGACAAAACAAATACTATATATCAAGTGGGACCAACATTTTAGGCTTTTTTAGCCCAGTTGAGTCACATTTTCTTGCGGATCTTCTTCCATACTTCTCCGTTTCTGCCTCCTGGATCTGAAAAAAGGTCAACAGCTGAGTGTTCAGGCACAGCTCTGTTCTACTACGGTTCTACCTCCTCTCTCAATGTGAGGTGAGCCAGGAGGAAAGGAGAAGACCCATTTACCCATATCCATATTCAAACCTCCTGTCTCTCTATGTGAGCCAAAGGGGGAGAGAGAGAGAGAGACCCATACATATATTGGTGTTCAGTTCAGTTAGCATATCTGGAATTTATAGTTATATACACAGATAGATACAGAAAGATCTTTGGGAAAGATGGGTATCCCGCAAAATGTGCAAAGAAAATACGAAAGGATGTACTCTGATCTTGTAGAGGAAAATCTTGAACCAGAAAAGACCAACAAAGGCACCAAAAAGTATGTTTTGGCATGTGCCATCTTTGCCTCTCTCAATGCTGTGCTCCTTGGATATGGTTTGTACCTCTCTCTCTCTCTCTCTCTCTGTACTTTTTATCTGATCTGCTTAATCTCCTGGTTAGCACCAAATCAATTTGGTTATTGAAGATTAATCCAAATTTAGGAAAGTCCACTACATAATTCCATATGTCAGTTCAATCTCTAAAAAATGGAGTCTCTACATTAAAGGGAGGCAAAATCCTCCATGAGTTTGCTAGACTCATATTTCACTAATATATAAAGATGTTAATGTTGATTTTCTAACCAGATTAAGTTGAACTGAATCACTCCATCAACATCTTGGATTAATTGTTGAAAGAAAAGTTTTGTTGAGAAGTACCTAAAAGTTGAATTGACAGTCCACCTTTTCTGTAGTGTAATACTACTATATGGGATCTGTTTTGTTTCATGGATCATTATTCCATCAAAAGTTAATTGAGGTATCCTAATCTCTGACATGACTTCTTAGAAATGGAGTTAATTGCCTTCAATAGAAATATAAGACAATATTTAGATGTAATATTTTCTTTTACGCGCTGTTTGTAACTTCCAGAAAAGAAAGGAAAGGGAAAGAAAATGATTCTAAGTAGTTTGGAGAAAAATTTACTGTGCTTAAGCTTTAGTTTTGTTATTTTCTCCCATTTTTCCTCTCAAACCAAAGAAAGAAAGAAGAATTGTTTTTGTATTCCTTGCCTTTGTTTTGTTTTGTTTTGTTTTCCTTAGGTTTCAAACAAACACTAGGCAAAATGATAGTAAGAGATTTTATTCGAAGTTGGATGATATAGAACTTGATCAATTCAAGTTTGCCTTTTTCTGTGACGAAAGAAATGGCTAGCTAGGAGGGTAGACTTCCCAAGTGCGAGTCACCAGCTAGTTGGAGCAACACCATTTCCACCCAGTAGCAGAAGAAAACCAAAGAGCCGCACCCGGTGTTGTTTCTAGCATAGGCTGTGGCACTGACAAGCAACACAACACGGGCATGAATTGGAGGATGGATACAGAGACATGGACATTGGACACGAGACATGACAATTATCGACCGATGATGAATTCCTATATGCATCCACATATGTCATATTACAATTTTGGTCCAATCTTTTGAAGTTACAAATATTTTAATCTCAAAAGCTTTTAAAATTTACAAAAGTTACCCTGTTGTCCCACCATAAAAAATATTATAATTTAATGGACATACCACCATAAAAATACTAATATAATATGGTGTGGGTGTCTCTAGAGTGTCCGACACGGATAAGGCGATTTCCAGGAGTGTTGGTGCTTCATAACTGGTACGTGACTTCCAATCAATGGTGGACGCATGGTTTGTAGTTAGTGGGGCTCTGAAGACCAAATCCTATCTATTTCTACGTTGATAACAAGAAGTATATTCTTGTTCCACAAAAAAATGACGAGGGTATTACACCGCCTTTGCCATGCGGTGTGATAAATGATTAATTGATGCTTGGGCGTGACAAGACCTTGTCGCGGTCTAGACGTGAACAGGCCCAATCTCTGACTTCTAACTAAATGACTGTGTTACATCCCTTGGATAGGTTATAAAAGTGATTCAAATTGCCTTGCGTGTTAAGGACATAAAATACAGTGAATAAACTTATTAAGACAAGAAATAAACCAATTGCCACTTGTATTGATGAAACACTGTAACAATGATGGAAATGAAACAATAAACTAAATCAAAGCACAATAATTGAGGAATTAGAGGCTGTTAACAAGAAAATAAACTAATTACTGAACTGGAAAGCATTTTGGAAGCTAATAAGCTAATAACAAAGGAAATTTGAGTGTTGAGACGTAGAGCCCTTAGCCTACCCTGATTCCCCTATTTATAGTTGTTCTCCCCTGGAGTTTGACATACTTGGGCCATGAAAATGTGACACGTATTCTATGTCCCCAAACCACTTCCTTTTATTTCTAGGAACTCAAATTGGTTATACATGTTGATTGCAAACCAACTCCCTTGCGGCTGCCACACGACCTTTTTAAATCATTCAAGAGTTTAAGTACTTCCTACTTTTCAGAACCTATTTCCTGATTTAGCTCATCCAATTAACTATCTTCAATTGGAACTTGTTCCATTAAGTGCCATGTGGTATTCATGACCTGGTCCTCGTCTACTTTACTCTTTAATTGATTAAAATCAAAGGAAATATAAGGAATGTTCATTGGATATGCCTTGAGAATTTGCTTGTGAATGCAAATCCTGAAAAATCTCAACAACCCTGAAATGAAGGAGTTTGTTGTTGAATGATAGGGATCTGGTGTACCTTTGTGGCCTTGTCATATATTGCGAATGGTTTCTCAACCATTGATCTTTTGCACCTGAACTTGATTGACTTTGACTTTCTCATGGACCAACATTGTAGGCCCAGATGATTTTGACATTTGTTGAGTATAAACCACGGCCCTCTTGCCATGTGGCACTTAATCATTGGCTGAGAGGGCTAATCTCATAGAAATTTTCCAAATTAACTTGAAAAACTAGTATAATTTGTGAGAATGTTTAGAGTTGCGAAGGGGTCTGGGCACCTACGAGACACCCTTGTGTCCTCCCTGGCTTTCGACTCACGTGCGGGTCATCATTCCATCTCTCCTAAGAGTTTTTTCGCATTGGAATTCATATAGTGTGTCGTTTTTATTTTTTATTTTTATATGAATCCTATCAAGATACGTATCTCATATCATAAGATATGATAACAAAAGCTAATGTACAATTCAAAGTTTAAATAATTATAATATAAAAAATTGTTATATGGATAATAAGTGTTTTCTAAACGAAAAGCAAATTTTTAGGATGAACAATTCCAATCTCCCAAAAGGATTATGTAGGCTAAGCCTAGAAAAACCCTAGCAAAACTTTAATAATGTAAAAGGACTAAACTACCCCAAACATAAAAGATAAATAACAATTTATCTGAAACCCTAACAGATGGAAACCCTAAATTGTAATTCCTAAATTATACTTCACCCCCAAATTACAAAGCATCATGACTTTGCCAAGGAGATAACGATTTCATATAAACCACTGCAAATCCACTACTGCCAATAAACTACTGCAAATCACCAATAAACTACTGCAAATCAACGGCTGCAAATCATACTACGAACAATTGATGCGAATCAACTATTGTAGAGGTACTAAACAATGCAAAGCGGTGCAAAACTAGAACATGCGAACACGAAGAAGAACCGATGCCGAACAGATGCAAAGAGGAGGAAGAACCAATGTTGAATAGATGCCAAATTGCTGATGCAAATAGGAAGAAGTAGAAAGAAACTTTGATGATGAACAATACCCGTGAATAGTGACCTCGATGAACAGTGCTTTCGATGAACAGTGCCCCCATGAATAGATGCAATGAACAGTTGCGATGAGTGCCCGGCGGCGGCGAGGCATAGCCGCCCACTGGGGAGCGAATATCCTATAGGCCTAGATCTTATGGCTCTGATACCATAATAGATTTGAAAGGAAAAGAGAGAAACAAACATATACTACCAAACCAAACAAACATTATTATTGTATTAGAAAACTGTGTGCAATTACAAGACTAATGAATGGATTACATAAGCCTAAAAAAATCTTAGCAAAACCCTAATAACATAAAGGACTAAACTACCCCGAAAATAAAAGATAAATAACAATTTATCTGGAACCCTAATAGATGGAAACCCTAAATTTTACTTCACAGCTATTTGATTCACACAAACATGATGGATTGACTTTTGGTTTTATTTAAATGGTTTGAATGTCGCCTTAATAAGATCAAACGATTTAGAATGTGTGTAGGGTTCTGCTTCTTAAAATATGGTACTCCGTATTACTTTTTTCAATAACTAATTGTAGAATACCAAATTGGGATACACATATTCATTGTGAGAACAAATAAGGAATTCAGGATATGATTTTTGGAAGGAAACGATACAAATCATAGGATATGTATCCTGTATCATAAGTTTTTAATAAGTCCTAACACATGCATTTGAAAACCTTAAAGCACTAAAGATGAAATATCAGCACTTAGAGGTGATAGTTCCCACACTAGCTGGGTAACTTTACAGTAATAGTAACATCTTGGAGTCCTCATTCTTCAACAGGACCTCCTTAATGGGTGCAATGTCATGAAATCCTTACCAGATAAAGAGTTTAATCTTAGTTGGGAGAACCCAAACACCATTCCAGAGCTTCTTATGATTATCTCTGTTCCTTGAGTACCCACTTCCTCTTACTAAATAGCTTTTATGATTCGATATAAAGCCATTTCATTGATAGACTTCACAGTACAATCCCCATCAGGGGCGAAATGCCAGTCTCAAGTTTTTTCACAACCTCCGAGATTGGAAGTGCCATGCCTTCCTTCTAACCCCAACCGATAAAATTTTCTGACGTTCGATAAGACATTAATATCTCCAAATCCAAGACGGGTTTTAGCCGAGTTAGTATACAGAAAAGGATATCGTGGGAAATAAATATAAATACTAAATAGCCTTCATAGCCATCAGATTCCAGCTGTCCCTAAGTAGCTACGCACCAGTTTTGCCAACACTGTGAGATTGAAACATTGCGGTATTGAGATCCTTACATAGCGGGGCCTTAGGATTTCAAACATGACATAAAATAAGAAGGGAGGGATTGAGCTGTAGCGTTTTAACACAATTTCTTTACCTGCATTCTCGTGGAATCTCTTCTTCCAACCGTTGCATGGTGAGGCCAAGAACCTGCTTTTTAGATCTCTTCACTTCAGCGAGCAAACCAGATAATCACCCCAAAATATCGTGGATCTCATTCCTAGCTTTGATGGGAATGTTCTTTTGTTGTAGAATACAGCTAAGTTTAAAAAGTTCACCACTTGACCCCCTTCAATTTTGATCTAGGTGAACCTAAAGGGTTCAAATATTTCCTATTTCTTTCCATTTCCTGTCATAATAAGTATACCGGGTATGTTTTTTTTTTTGTTATTTTGGAATGCAAAATTGTTCCTTTAAGAGATCATTTTCCATCATCAGAGATTAAGTTTACATCATACTTTCAAGCACTCTCGGTAACATTGTTTCTTTTTCTTTTTCCGCAGATGTGGGTGTTATGAGCGGAGCTATTATATTTATCCAGGAGGATTTGCACATAACCGAGGTTCAAGAAGAAGTCCTCGTCGGAATTCTAAGTATTGTCTCATTGTTGGGTAGTTTAGCCGGGGGTAAAACATCCGATGTCATAGGTAGAAAATGGACCATGGGAGTCGCAGCAATTGTGTTCCAAGTTGGAGCCGCTATAATGGCTCTTGCTTCTTCTTTCACCGTATTGATGGTGGGACGCTTATTAGCTGGGGTAGCAATAGGTTTTGGATTCATGATTGCACCGATATACATTGCTGAAATCTCGCCTTCTCTTGAAAGAGGATCACTAACTTCCTTCCCGGAGATTTTCATAAACCTAGGAATCCTCCTAGGTTATGTCGCAAATTATGCATTTTCAGGACTTCCTGTGCATATAGGCTGGCGTGTAATGCTTGGCGTTGGAATCCTCCCGTCAGTATTTATTGTTTTTGCATTGATTCTCATCCCGGAATCTCCGCGGTGGTTGGTAATGCAGAACCGGATTGAGGAAGCGAGATCCGTTTTGTTAAAAACAATCGAAAGTGAAAGAGAAGTGGAGGAGAGGCTAGCAGAAATTCAACTAGCCGCCGGTCACTCAAACGCCAAGAATTACGAAGAAAGAGCCGTTTGGCGGGAGTTGTTGAGTCCCTCTCCCGGGGTAAAACGGATGCTAATCACTGGATGTGGAATCCAGTGTTTTCAACAGATCACGGGGATCGATGCAACCACTTATTACAGCCCCACGATCTTTAGAGACGCCGGGATCAAGGGCAACTCGGAGCTTCTCGGTGCAACCATTGCGGTTGGGTTTACAAAAACTATGTTCATCTTGGTGGCTATTTTCCTAATAGACAGAGTTGGTAGAAAGCCATTGCTCTATGTGAGCACAATTGGGATGACTATTTGTTTGTTTGTTCTGGGACTTACTCTCTCCTTCATGGGGAATAGTCCGGTTGGCGTAAAAATAGCAATTCTATCGGTATGTGGGAATGTCGCATTCTTCTCAGTGGGCATAGGCCCAATTTGTTGGGTTTTGACATCGGAAATCTTCCCTCTCCGCCTCAGGGCCCAAGCCGCGGCTCTTGGGGGAGTGGGGAGTAGGGTCAGTAGCGGTCTCATCGCAATGTCTTTCCTTTCCGTTTCTCGTGCCATTACAGTTGGAGGAACTTTCTTTGTCTTTGCTGGGATTTCATCTCTCGCCGTTGTTTTTGTTTACAAGTGTGTTCCGGAAACAAAAGGAAAGTCTTTAGAGCAAATCGAAACGATGTTTCATGGACAATGCAAAGGAGGTGAATTGGAGCTTGGAGATGCAGAGAACCTAGTGCAGAAGCAATGACTGTAAGTGGAGATTGTTCTGGGTATCTTTGATTCGAATGGCTTGTAATTCTAAAACTCGTTCTGCAGCAGTCAGAGAGTTACGAAGTCGGATTCTGTCCAGACAATGCAGGTTTCCCCATCCAAAAGGATGATACACAAATAAAACATTGATTTTTGGGTAAAAGAAACAAACAGCCAAATGGGCAAATATTGTTTCTGTTTTCCTTCCACAATTTTCCTTTTTTGCGCCGTACACGGTACTAAGAACATGTCCTGATATGCAAAGTTGCGCCTCTTTTTTTTTTCGTTCTTCTAATGGTACGATTTGTGTGATTCAGTTACAAAATTGACCCTGGAGTAGATATTTACATTGTTTTGATTAGTACGGATAAACACTTTCTGGAAGATCGAAGGCATTCTAAAATGTTGGTTTAAAAACTGTTGGTAGAAATTAATCCTCTTATGAGATAAACAGGCCAGATATTTTGAACATGATTTCAGGTTGCTGTAATTCTTCGGACCAACTTGATTTCTGGGCAACAAAAGTGTATGAGATCAAGAATACACACACACACACACACACACACACACACACACTTCCAGTCCGGTAGCCAGGATTTTAGAAAAATCTGGACCTCGATCGCCAGCCGTTGGATAATCCAACGGCTGTGGAGAAAAACGGGTAAAACATTAGTTCGCGGGTCTATGGATCGGGTAAAATGATACTAGGTTGTCACAAACGGGTCACTATAAAGTGTATCGATCCGCCCCTTGTTGAAGTATAAACCTGATTTGGTCCAAGAAAATATGAAGCCCAATACAAGCCCAATACAAAAAGCCCAAAATAGAAGATATTTTGGAAGGAGATCTATGTAGTTTATAGAATTGTTCTAGAATACTTAGATTCTAGAAGATGTCTAAAAAAGCCTTGAGTAATATCCTAGATATTTGTTGTATGTATTTATCACATGTGTAAAATCTAGAACCTACTTAAATATTATTTTGTAAAGAAATCTAGAACCTTCCATGAGTAGTATAAATATGGATGGGTTCTAGTCATTTATTACCATGCAAAAAAAGTTTGTGTCCAAGTGTAATACAAAGTGCTTACTTCCCCACTCTTGTCTTAGTACTTGTCCCTCTTCCAAAATCCATACAATACAAACACCCTAATAATTCTCCTCTGTCCAACACCCCTTTCCCCCAATTTCTCGTCTTCCAGACAAAGGAGAGAGAGAGAGGCGACTGAGGTCGTGCGAAGAACACCCGAAAAACCCTAGCTCGGGGAAGAAGAAGAAGATATCTAGATGCGGATCGAACCCATCTTCTGCAACTTTCTCTCTATTTCGTGTTTTTCTGAAAAAAACCCCTAACTTTTTGAAGTTCAAGTCGAACGGCGAAGCTCAAAAATCGTCCCACGCCTTTGCATCTTTTTCCTCAGGTCTCTCTCTCTCTCTCTCTCTCTCTCTCTCTCTCTCTCTCGCATGTGCGCTCTCTCTGTGTTGCGATTCACTGTGAAACCCTACATTTTTCAAAAACCTAGATCTACGGACGAGTGTACTCCTATTTTGGTTTGATTTCGAAATTTTGAAAAAAAAATTAGGTTTCATCTCTGTACCAAGTTCCTTGATACCTACATTTACTCCTATTAATGACTGATTTCGAAATTTTGAAAAAAATTAGGTTTCACAGGAATTAAATATGGTAAACAGGAAGTGTTTGACATCAACCACACACATGATCTAACAGACGCTTGTAGCCGAAACAACTATATCTTTCCAGTTTAAGTAATAGCAATATAGCATACAGTATTAAACTAGAGCAAGGCTAGGTGGCTATTTTGGTGTCAAAATGTTCGTAGAAGCCTTTTTTTGGCTCACTGCAGGGTAAAAGATCAGAAAAATGGTAATGTTATGCACCAATTTGGTGCCATCTTGCCTAAACTCTTAGGGGTAGGTGCAGAACATGTAGAGTTGACATCAAGTATTTGCGTCTTTGAGAGTCATTTTTGTGATTCAGCGTGCTTTCTCAAGTAAAATACAGGATTAGAGGTCACACCTGCAGTTAGTAAAGGAGAAATCTATTTCAATACAATGCTGTTGGTGAGGTGTATTATTTTTGTGTTGCTGACATATGAAGAATAAATTTGAAGACTTAAGAAGCAACTGAACCATGTGATGTGTAATACTAAAAAGTAGGTGCACTAATTTCATACGATTATCTTGTTTGAAAACTTAGACATGGGAAGATAAATTATAGCAAATAGAAGATAAATTATAGCAAAAATAGAAGGTACAAACCTAAACTTCGAGAGAAAACACCAAGATAGAACCTCAAGAACTAGAGCAATAAATAGGAGCATAAACCTCCCCCAAAAAAGCAATAAAAACAACGACAGAAACAACATCAAACAGCAGTGGCTAAACAACAGAAAATACAATAGAAACACACTCCATATTAGAGGTAGAACAAACCAAAATCAAGTTGAGCCTGGCCTGAAGGATGTTGAACCTCATCTTCATGCCCAATAGTGGCAGCACAAGTCGTGTAAAAATGTTTGTGCAAATGATTGATAACACTCTTGTTCTAATCTGAATATTAAACTTTATTAGCAACAAAAAATAACTAATGAGATTATTCAAAAATTCTCTAAGCAAACAACGGAAAATTTCTCTATTCTTCTTGGTGTTAAAATATACAAAAGAGATGAAAATTAATGAAATTTATAGCAATAGCTTACCTTCTGTATAATGACGTTCCCTTTTTCTCTTGATTGGCAAGATGGGCAACATTCAGGCAAATGTCATCCTCAAACATTTGTGAACCGGGAAATTGGACCCTTTTCTTTCCCAGTTTAGACAAATAATCTGCGAGCAGATTTCCCTCTCTCCAAATTGGAGAAATTCAATATTCAAATGCAGTAAGTCCCTAAACAAAAAATATATATATATAATTCCATGAGTTAAAAAAAAAATCCAAATAAAGGAAAAAATAAAATAAAAATAGAATGACATATCGTAATTCTTTCGAATCATCGGTGGACAAGGGACGTGATCCCTGAATAGCTTGAACAACTTCTAAGCTATCACATTCCAACATGAGTCTATAATGTCCCATTTTTAATGCTTTACCCAGACCTATTCTAAGGGCAAGAAACTCTGCCTTCTTGGCAGACTTCACCAGGGGAAATTCAGCCCAATAAAAATTCCCGGGGGTGTAGTACTTAGAGATCACAACGGAGACATCGTGAAGTACTCCACCAACTCACGATGTCTCCATTGTGATCTCTAAGTACTCCACCCCCGTGAGTTTTTATTGGGCTGAATTTCCCCGGGTGAAGTCTGCCAAGGAAGTAGAGTTTCTTGCCTTTAGAATAGGTCTAGGTAAAGCATTAAGATGGGGGCATTATAGACTCATGTTGGAATGTGATAGCTTAGAAGTAGTTCAAGCTATTCAGGGATCACGTCCCTTGTCCACCGATGATTCAAAAGAATATACAATACGTCATTCTATTTTTATTCTATTTTTGCCTTTATTTGGATTTTTTTTTTAACTCATGGATTTTTTTATTTATTTTATTTTTTTTAGGGACTTGCCGCTTCCAGCATTTGAATATTCAATTTCCCCAATTTGGAAAGAGGGAAATCTGCTCACAGATTATTTGTTTAAATTGGGAAGGAAAAAGGGTCCAATTTCCTGGTTCACAAATGTTTGAGGACGACATTTGCCTGAATGTCGCCCGTCTTGCCAATCAAGATAAAAAGGGAACTACATATTTTAGGATACGTCATCATACAGAAGGTAAGCTATTGCTGCAAATTTCAATAATTTTCGTCTCTTTTGTACATTTTAACACCAAGAAGAATAGAGAATTTTTCTGTTTTTGCTTAGAGAATTTTTGAATAATCCCATTAGTTATTTTTGGTTGTTAATAAAGTTTAATATTCAGATCAGAACAAGAGTGTTATCAATCATTTTCACAAACAATTTTACACGACTTGTGCTGCCACTATTGGGCATGAAGACGAGGTTCATCATCCTTCAGGCCAGGCTCAACTTGATTTTGGTTTGTTCTAGCTCTAATATGGAGTGTGTTTCTATTGTATTTTCCGTTGTTTAGCCGCTGATGTTTGATGTTGTTTCTGCCGTTGTTTTTATTTCTTTTTTGGGGGATGTTTATGCTCCTATTTATGTCTGGTGAACAATCTTTACCAGCGCCTTCCAAATCCAATATGTCATCTGTCACAATTTTGTAAAGATTTTTGTAATCTCTAACTTGGTCTACAGTTGAATTCGATTTTTTGATTCTTATGCCAGAAAACTTGGGATGTCTCCCTATCAAACCAATTAACGTTACCAAAGTTGCAGTTAATGTAAGAACTAGTACAGTAGTGTTGCTTCCCTTTTCTAAACTGACTTCTAAATCAACATCTCCCTCTCCTTTCCTAGTACTCCTTCTACTTTTTAATTAAAATGGATAGTTAATGTTATAAAAATTAAATCATCACATTTAGATAAAAAAATTCATAACATTAGATGATGAGGTTACCTCCCCAATTAACTACATTTTCTTTGGTGATGTCTGCGGCAAAGCAATTAACCCTTTGGCAAGCTCCGCACCCCATAGACCATATATCTAGAAAATAAAACCAAAATGTGAAAAAACAACTATATTAACATAAAAAAAGAGAGAAAGAAAACACAAGAAATCACCTTACGCAATCCAGGACCGATTTGGTGATCTTGAACCTGCGACTACGAAAACCTTTAGGTTGATAAGATTTATAAACTTTCTGCTTGAACATCCATTCTTCCAATGTCTGAATCTAGTTTTCTAAGGGTAATAGAATAAAGACGCTACAAGAAACATCAATGAGTACTTCTTTTAGTACACCCAAATTAATACTGAACTCACGACCAATATTTCAACCCCCTCTAAAAGGATTTCAACTCTAAGAAAGACCATTAACTAATGCATACTAATTGATCTCGCAATTGCTCGTGCATAAAGCATAAGGCTATTGGGATGACATGGGGGTGAACTTATTGTAAGGCATCAAGGGAAAAATATCAGATAGAAAAATCTCTTAAATAAACATGTCAAGTTCAGCTATGCACATGCACAAAAGAATAGCATAAAGAAACCGTCATTCAATAGCGAATTGTAAGGACCCTCAACTATGCACATTCACAAAAGAATAGCATAAAGGGACATGCAACATAACTAATAAAGACCTCATTGTTCTCCCTCTGAAGTTTCTGCAGCAATGACGAAACAAAGGAGAAACCGATTAGAGAGTTTTTCAAAAAAGAGGAGAAAACCGAAACACAGAGACAGAAAGAATGTAAAGACCCGAAAAATTTAATTACTTTTTGAAAATAAAAGTTGGGGTTTTGTGAGGAATATTGAAAAATGTTAATTGACTAAGTGTGGGATTGAAATTAGTGAGGTGGGATCACATTTTATAAAAACAAGTGACATTTGGGTGTGAGGTGTAATTAGGTGATTACATTAGAAGTGTATGGGGAAAGTTTGTAAAAAAAAATAAAAAAACATAACACTCTCTCCTCCCTCTCCACCCGACCGGCCCCCTCTCTCCTCCCTCTCCACCATTTTTGCTCCACCAAGCTCAAATCTCTCCCTCCTCACTCAACCACTTCAAGAACCAAGGCTATTTTCGGAAGCTCACATTTCGGGATTTGGAGTTTTCTCAACCTAGGGTTTCATTTTCCACCATTTTCAAGCAAAATCTTGAGGTAGGGGAACAATGCCTACTCTCTCTAGTTGTATGCTTGTGATTTATTGTACATATCTTGTTCTAGCCTTCAATTTTATTGAGAATCATGTTTTCCCTATTTATGTGGGTTTTCCCAACTTAGATTCCTTGATCTATGAAATTACTTGTTGTCTGATGAAATTGGGAGTGAAATAGATCTCCCTTCATGTTTAATTGTTGCCTAGCATCTCTATTTTGAGCCTAAACTATCTCATTTGTGATTGGGTTGAAATTCCACACCTTAGAGATGAAAATCTGCACAGATACTGTTCATTTGCTGTTGCCCCAATAATTTCCAGCAGCTGCTCCTGTCTTTGGGGTGGTTATCGGCCCCCCTTTGATGTCCGTTTGGTCCCCGATTGCTCATTCCTTCATATATTCGACCTTTGGCATCATTTTCACCCATGTTTTGACTCAAGGACTAAGGTTTTATAAATAAATATGTCATCTTATGTTACATGAACGTTTGTTAGTTTTTAGAGAGCGTGTGTGGGTGTGTACGTAACCCATTTTATCGAAAGATGTGCAATGGTGAAATGAACTTGGAGAAAATGGACTTGTTATAAAAAATAATTGAATGAAACGTTTGGGGAAAGGAGATGTTTTAAAATAATTTCATCACTTGGTTAGATTTTTTACAAAGGCACGCGGAGCCTATGAAATCCGGCAGGGGCACGCGGAGCCTATAGAGTCCGACAGAGGCATGCGGAGCCTATGGAATCCGGCAAAGGGATAAAATCCCTAGTGTTAATAAAATGATGATTTTCTTCAATGAAAGAAGTGAGAATTGAAAATTTTGAAATATCCATTGTGTTTTGTCGAAATTCGATATGTGAACTTGATTTTAGACTTGTGTGAAACATTTGGGTAGTTGGGTGAAATTAAATGGATACTTGGATGGTGTTTGGACACTAAGAAAATACTTTGAATATATGGGTTGTTGGTGGATACTTGGCAAATCATTCGGGTACTTTAATGCTTTCAAATCCTTTCTCTAATGATTTGGTTACGTTACTCACATAGGTACATCCATTTGACATATCATGGTCCCTTGTGCATGTGTCACATTTATACACCTAGCGTTAGTAGAATAGTTCTCCTACGAGCACGTGTGCTCACCCTATCATTTTTCAGGTACCCAGCTTTGATCGTCCATGGTTTGGAGTGCATGACTTGGATGACGAGCATATATGACTTGGAGTTATTTTATTCATCTACTATGCATTACTTTTTGGGAAGATGATAATGTAACTCTAATATTTCATTATTTTTGACATTGGATTTGTACTAACTTATGGGATTTTATTTGATTTCACCTTTGGGGCAAGGGTGCCCGAACATTTAATAGCCAATGGGCAAAGGATGTACTTTATTTTATGGAAACCTCTTGGGAAGGATTTATGAAAATCTTTATCATTTGACTTATTTATTGTTTGAAATTCCTTTATTTATGTTTTGTAAAAATGAGGGTGTGACAAAGAATAGGGTTAGAACTTAGACCTGAAGTCGTTCATCAAACGGTGGTCTCTGGCTCTCTGCAATGACAAGCAGCAAAGACGGAATTTGTTTTAGTATTAGATATGTTCATAAGGTGGGCCTCCCCCAATAAAGAAAAAGGGAGTCGAGTATAGGAACTCACGGTTTTGATAAAATAAAATACTCTCTTCCTCTTGAATTTATTGTCCATTTACGTGCATTCGTATCATTTTTTAATTCCTTATCTTTCTTATATTTACTAGCAAAATTGCACACACTTCGCACGTGGTATTTATTTATAACCCTACTGTGTAAGAGAAAGTTAGAGTCATATCTTATTGTTGGAACTTGTGGCTCATATGGAGAGGTACCGAAAAGTTCTAATGAAGGCCAGATGTCAAGCGGAACGGAGCACGTGGTTCGCCTTATGTATTGAACTACCAATGTTTTGCACGTGGTTCACCTTACGTATTTCTGCCAGCCGTAATGCATTTTTAATAGTTTTCTTTCTGTTCCAGATTGCTTGACCTTTCTAGTTTTAGAACTTCATGGAAATCATTTATCCTTAGTAATTTAAAGGGAAAAAGATCAAACATATCAAACAAAATAAGGAAAATTCCCATGTATCATATAATGTAATGCCAGATCTTTACGTTAATTTGAACCAAACAGAAACAAAGGTGAAACTCTTGTTGACCAACCTTAAAACTTCTTTTGATACTTGTCCTTGTTTTCTCCTCATGTCTTGAATGAACAAGAAAATATAGACTTCTCCACCTCAATTTGCTTCTTGTTGTTACCTTGTCCGCTTTCTCCTACCTAACACATTCCAGCGTCCGAAACTGTAAAATTAATAGAACCATGTATCACAAACTGAACAGAACTTAAATGGCACTCAGAAGTGAAAAGATGAATGGAAGATAGAAGGAAAGTGAGATAAGTTGCACAAGTGAATGAATTTCACAAATGTTTTCATCATTCAAGTTCGAAACAATTTGTAGCCAGAATATATTGAATACTGTTTTTATTAAATCTCAGAGGCAAGTTGCACACTAAATTAATACTCTCTTTGTCCCATTTTAACATCTCAGATTTCAATTTATATTGAACCCATCCTTGACCCACTAATGAAATCAATCCATTGTTCGAAAATCTTATAGAAGTTGCAAGATGGGCTATTCATACACGCCTCTCTCTCAAAGTTCGTTGAACATGTGAAATGCAAGTATAGGTGAGCATATGGATGTTTACAAAGGAAGATTTGGAAATGTAATTTTGGTACCGATTTTTTACCCGGTGTGGTGCTTGGGAGACCAATTTTTCCAACAGAGGATTCTGTTACAAAATTCCTTTCCTCAATTCCTTATCATTGTAGACGATACCGAATCATCAATTCCTCTTCTCATTGTCGAATTTCTCTAAAGTGCAGAAGCCCATTATCTAGAACAGGAGAGAACACAAATTCTAGTAAAGTAACCGTGAGTAGCAGTAACGCAATTTGGTGACGAAACCCCCAATGAATAATTGAAACATGGAACCCAAAGAGAGAATACATCAAAAACTCAGAATTAGCACATCAAAAGCCCAGAATTAGCACACGGAGATACTGAACGGAATTGAATGACAAAACGTTGAAACCAGCGAACAAAATAAATTAATGATCTGGACCTAGAATTCGTAAATTAAAACAAAATACCTCGATTGAGAAGGCTTGACTTTACATTACCGTGATAGAGATACTGAACGGAATTGAACGACACATAAATCACGATCGATTCCGAAATCAAAGAAAATCGTGATTAATTCCACAATCAAAGATTGTTGTTGAGGAGAGAGAGAGAGAGAGAGAGAGAGAGAGAGAGAGAGAGAGAGAGAGTTGGAAAGTGACAATGAAGAAGAAAGGGAGCACAGTAAAAATTGGATTTTTGCCAGCGATCCTATGAGGCATTTCAAAGGTGTAAGGACCCGTGAAATCACTTTTTGGAGAAGTTTCGTTTTGGCCGATACAAAGTCCCGGTAATTGTTCCTTGGATTTTTCTAATAACAACGGTATAATTGGAAGTTATTTTTGAGTAAGGCAAAGTCATCTTTCGCCCATTTTCTTCGGAGAAAAATGTGCTGTTTTTCGGTTTTGTACTAAAAGTGGGGGGATGAGATTTTGATGTGATCTGAATTTCAAAATTCTGGAAATGCCATTGTTTCCAAATGGGGGGTACTTTCTTATTTTCATAAATAAATTAAAGTAAAGACAAGATTATAGTCTTTACTTAAGTTTGGTTTATGAAAATAAGTGTTATTCTGGAATATGTCTTGCTGGCACAATGTGTAATGACCCATAATTTTTATAATTTTTTGGAAATAAAGTTGGGGAAATGTGAGGAATAAATTGAAATGTTTAAGTGATAGATTAAAGAGTGTATTTGATTAGTTGGGGCCTTGGTGCATTACATAAGTCAATACAAGGACTATGGGTGCAATTTTTAAAGTGTGTGTATATGTGGTGTGAGAGAGGAGTGAGAAAATCACTTCTCATCCTCCCCCAAATTGGCCGACCACCCTCTCTCTCTCTACTCCCCCATTGTTCTTCATTTTCTCTCCCAAATTCTCCCAAAAACTCAACAAACCCACTCAATCCTTGCACATATTCTTCAACTCTCAACCATTGGAGCTTGGGATTGGACCTTGGAGGAGCTCAATTTGGTGATTTCTAGAGATTTGAAGTTAGGGTTTTGTTCTCACTTGGATTGCAAGCCTTCCTTCACTTGAGGTAGGGAAGTTTCCAACTCTCCTAAGTGTAAATGTGGTATATGTATGTGTTTAGTCAATTGATTGCTTGGGTTTCCATTATCTTGTTGATTTTCATGAGAATAAACCATCTCCTCTTGTATCTTGATGATATGTGGTGTTGTAATGTTGTTTGAATCCTTCTTGCATCTTAATATGTTAATTTGGAACCAAGAAAATGCCCCAAAGAAGCCCTATTGATCATTTCATTGCTTGAAATTTTCGGATCTGCTGTTGTCCTATGGATAGGACTCCACGTCCTATCCATAGGAGCGTGTCTGTTTTTGTTTTGGCCAATCTGATGCCCCTCCTATCTATAGAACGTTTTCTCCTATCCATAGGAGTCTCTAACGCCCTATCCATAGGACTTTTCTCCTATCCATAGGACCCTTTGTGGTTCCAAAGGTGGCCAATCTGATCCCAGTCCTATCCATAGGACCTGACCTCCTATCCATAGGACCCCTTTAGTTCATGAAAAAGAGTTTGAACCTTATTTCACTTATCAAGTCTTGTTCATTCAAAGTTATTGGTTGTATAATGTTATTCGGAAGGGTCATGGAGACTACCCTTGACACTCGGGTTGAAATTTCCTTTTTGGCACGTTCGGGTAATACGAGACACTACGTTGGCGTGAAACTAACACTTGAAACTAAGGTGATGGGACATGTGGATATTGAAATGATATTACCGAGCATGAAGTGAAGTACTAATGTGATATTAATGGCACGGGACCCGAGAGGGTAGGCCTGGAATGGCACGGGACCCGAGAGGGTATGCCCAGAATGGCACGGGGCCCGAGAGGGTATGCCCGGAGTGGCACGGGGCCGATATGGCATGCCCGGAAAATGATCTAATGTTTGGAAAGGAAATGAGATGGATATGGATATTGTGTGAAATGTATGAGACGTGTTATGTGTGCGTCAGGCATTAGTTGGGCACGAATGACGGGGGTAAATTAAATCAAATCGATTACGTGCTTTCTTTCAAATCATTTGATTATTCGAACTCCCATTTAACACTTATTACATGACTTATGCTATCTTGTCTATCACCCACGTATATTTCATTTCATTTAGAATTGTTAGACATTTCTCTACTAGGCTAGTGAGCTCATCCTTACAAATTTCAGGTACCCATCAAGGTGCATGATCATGGAGTGCTTGGAATGCGTGCATGCATTATTTTGAAAGCTTATGGAGGAGTTATATCATCATCTTAGAAGTAGTATATTTTTTTACCAAGATGATTTTGTAACTTGATCAAGTCTTCTCTTTTGACAATGGGTTGTAAATTTACTTGAAACTTATGTACTTTTATATTTGGGGTTCGGGTACCCATAGACATCTATGTATCATGTTGTTGACTTTGACTATTTTACTTGGAATTTAACGTAACCCGTGGACTTGTTGACCGTCCACGTGGATTTTGCTTAATGATTAACCTTTTATATTTTGAGGGTGTGACAAAAGGGATAATTCTCAGCAGGTCTATTCGTCTAAACGTTATGAGCCAAGCACGCTGAACGGTTTTTTGTCTTCTAAACATTATAACGATTGGTTGTTGGTTTGTTTCCAAATGTGGGTGTCGTTTGGTTTTAGTTGTGGTTGTTGTTTTGGAAAGGTGTAACAGATCAAAAACCAGGAGAAGACAACGTGTATTTTACGGGATTGAGTTAGTTATCTGTAGGGGTATTTTTGGTAGGCAAAAGTGTGGGAAACACCTTTGGTGCTTCACCTTTTTTAAAGTAGTAGTAGATAGATAATGTTTTTTTAACAATTTTAAAAACTTTGTTAATAGAGCTCATCGAAAACTATATATATATTGAATATATCTACTACTACTTTAAAAAAGAGGAAGAGCAAAAAGTGTTTCCCCACACTTTTCCTTCCGAAAATACCCTTCAGAACACTTGAAATTGCTTATCCTAAACAACAACGCTTGCAACTTCCCCAACCGTCCTCTCCTAACGATGACACCCAAATACGAGAGGAAGCCTCCGAAGTCCGATGTACACCGTTCTCTAAGGGCACCCAATAGCCGCACCTCTTACCCGAAGTAGTACTTACCCCTCCCACAACCAGCGACTATCAATTAGATTGGCTACTCGAATCTCCACGACCCCCTCTTGATAGCCAGTAAGGCCTGCGTTTGTCATCACCCTCCGCCCAAAATCCCTTCCAACAGGAGTTGTACGATATCACACGGTAAGCATTCCCAAAGGTGTTAATCCTATATTCAGTTCTAGATCATAACATAATTGGTCATGTAGAAAAATTGTTGCACTTAAGGTGTTTGATGAATTGCTTCCCTTGACATTGAGAATAATCCAAACATGTATCATGGATTAATTATTTTCCTTATGTTCCTATCGGGGTAAATCACCTTCAAAACCACATTGCGAAGAGGACCCTACGGTAGATGTTTTGGGTGGGGAAATCGAAGTGGTGTTCTTGTGCTTGCTTCGAAATAAGAGACGCATTGGCTTCAGGCCCATGTCTTATTTGTTAACGACACACGTCACATTTCACAATGGAGATATTTCCTATTGAAACATCAAATATCTTGGGAGGACAATGGAAATTATATGATCAATTGTTCTTCAGCAAGATGGCAGACACGAAATACATGCTAAGTGAAGTTTGTTTTATTTTTTCGGAGGCCCACCTCTATGTCTTCCGAAAGCAAAAGAGGGATAGTCCTGAAAAAGTGGCACCAATTCTGACTTATTATATAGTTCTATTTGCCAAGCACCCCAACTTTGTAATGTTATTGCTGCTCGAGTAGTAAGTCATGTTTTTCGCTTTGCATCTTTTTCATTTTCCTCTTAATTATCCTCCCCACCATAAAATAGTACTGCTCAACTTTGAGACATACGTTATCTTTTCCTTTTGACAGTCACCATTGGAATGCCAACGTCAGTTTGTCTGCAAAGGTGATGTTAGGCATCTGCAATTCGCAGCTTTGATGCATAGATTTTGGAGAGTGGCTTCATCAAGGTACAATTGTATTTTCTATTTTGTTTATTTTCACAATTTTTCCCTTGTGTTGTACGAGTCCGACTTGGGTACATTTTCCCAAATTTTCCTGGGAAAGCCTAAGTTGGTTGTCTTTCAAGTGGTATACAAGGTCTTTTCATTGGACAATTGGCATATTCCTTTCCAATTTGTTCCAAGTAATATAAAAGGTCTATTCATTTGATAATTGGCAATACAGCTCTCCTAGGAAGTGGCATTGGATATTCCTTTCCAACTTAAGATGTTTGATAACGAAATCATTCTTTTTTTTTTTTTTTTTGAGAATCACGTTTCCTTTGATTTTATGACGTCCACTTTTCCTCTATTGTTCCCTTTTGGGTTATGTGCGCTTTCGGTGCAAAACTCTTATTTTGTTTTGTGGTTAATATTGTATAAATGATGCTTTGGATTCAACCAAAAGTGTGTTCACTCCGCATGTCTTCCAAGTGATTACTTCATTGGAAAGGATGGTGACATCCTCTCTCAAAATGAGGATTTGGCATATCTGAATTAAAAATGTGAAATAAATAAAACAGATGAGGAAAACTAACCCTGCATTGTTTATTGTTTAAAAGGCCTAGCTACTTCTTCATTAATGGTGGGTTAACTAATAGTGATACTTATTTTCAAATGTAGCACTCTTCAAGATATTCCATTTCATAGTTAGGCTATCCTTGTGGAAATAGTTGCTTGCTTCAAATAAAAATTTTGTCCTCCTCCTCCTCATCATGTATGTGGTGTTTTTCATAATTATGGCAATGGAGGTAGACGTAAGAAAGAGGGGTGGATTGTCCATGTTGATTATAAAATGTTAAAACACTTTTAGTAAACAAAACTCGGAGTTTATTGAGGGCATTGTTGTTCATCCATAATCCAACCTTTGTAAAGTAACAAATACTTGTCAAACCCTTGATGCCTCTGAAGCAACACGTGTTTGTGCCAAATAGAGGAAACGAAGTATTCGCACTATGTGTTCTAAAATAGAATCACCAGATAGACCTTCTATCATTTATCTTGTCTGATATCTATCTTTAAGTCTCTACCTATTGAACCAATTCAGATAACATGAATCGATTGCAAGAAGTAGAGGTTATGAAAAAGCATGTTGGAAATTCATAAAGTTGTCAACAGCCCAGTTGATGGTGCCCTTAGATGAAAGATAATGGGAAAAACATTGCATCAAAATGTGAAAGACACATATAGTCGTAAAGCTGGCTTAATTTGGTTCTTAGTTTTGTTTTTGTTTAAATGAATTACTTCGGTGAAGTGAAGAGAATAACATGGAACTTTTAATCAGATTTACTTGTTTTGAACTCAAAGCTTAAAAGACTGATAGATTGCATATGGTCTGAGCTAATATACTTGGTCATAAAGATTTATTGATTAGAGAACACATCATGTAGGTATGGATCCTTGGGAGCATTTGGAACCAATAAAAATGCACCAGTCAAACAATGCCGAGAAACAAGAAAAAAGGCACCAGTCAAATGTTTGCATGAAGAGTTTTGAGACATCACTACAATCTTCCGTGGCGAAAATGGTACGTATTTTTCACTTTCATATTTGATATCTTTGTTATTTTTGGGGGGTAAAGCCCACTCTACCCTATACTGGTTTGAGGCTTGTGTGAATCATCTCCTTGCTTTCAAACGTGAACGCATAACCTTGTGTAGTTTCTGGACTAAATGCACAGCCAACTTTTCCATTCGTAATAACAGGATATGTATGGCACACATCTATGTTGAGAATGAGTATAACTACAGTTATGCTTCGAGACTGAAACACCAAAGGTGACATCATCTTGTATTTTCTCTAATGTTCTCTCTACTTCTTCCACTCCATCCCATTCTAGCTTCCCGTTCCAATTGCACTACAGGATTCCAAATCCATGAGTTTCATGCAGGTGATGATTGTGTATCTATCGGAGCTGGTTGTTTTAATGTAGACATAAGGAATATATCATGTGGACCCAGTCATGTTCGAACATTTATTTCTAACTTTGAACTCAGATTGCCCACTACACCCGTGTAGTGCACCCTTGCACTAAAGGATCCCCGGTTCCTGAATTTATGATCTTCACAAGAACCAAGGGGTAGGAATATTAATTTCTCCATGGAAGATGAGCCTTTCGTATATTCAGAAAGGATTTGTGTTTGGCGAATTAGCGAGTTTTTAGATAAAGAAAGCGGAAAAAAATGGGTTTCCGTATATATCCTCTCCTTTTATTCTATGAACTTTCTTCAGAGTCTTAGTACTATATTCAATCTTATTTGCAAATTAATGTTCTTCTAGAATTCAGAATATACAACCGAACGATATGGCTGGCATTTTTTTTAGCACTTTTCATATAATTGAATTGAGCAACGTCATTAGATATGGTTATCTTTGTATTTCATTACTAATCTTATTTTAATGAATTAGCAGTATCAGCAGCCTTGGCATCCACAACTCCTAAACATGCGTGTCGAATATCACAGTGAGCGACTCTGTGATTAAGCAATTCGACAATGGTGTTTGGGTCAAAACATACCAAGGCGGATCAGGATCAGTATCCAATGGTGACCTTTAAGAGCCCGCCACTGCACTTGGCATGCAGCGACGTGGTCCCCTGCACTAACCTCACTTTTTCTGACATAGAACTGCTTTCGGCTCAGGGACGGATCATTTCATATCCATTCTGCTGGAATGCCTATGGGGAGATTAGTACACTGACGATTCTTCCAGTTTATTGCTTGACAGAGGGGTTCCGGACACGATTCCACAAAGTGATGGTGATCAGTGTTGATGAATCTACAGGAATTAGCAAGTCTACAACAGGTTTACATGAGAGAGATTTTAGTTGAAATGATGATCTTAGGGTATTATGCAGGTGAACAAGGTTAGAAACTTTGTGGACATACACTAATGTCACACATAGAGAACGGTTGGTGTTTTTCTCTTTTCTAAAGCTATGCTTGCTGTTTCCAACTCTAAACATTGTCTTAGATGATTCAATCTCCTTCACCTATATATTCAGGTCTTTAATCTTTGGTAAATTTTTTTAAAGCTGTATCTACTTACTCTCCTGGTGGTAATCTTCACGTGATGCTCTAGGAAATGAGAAACTGCAAAGCGCACACACAATATGCGTGACCCTGGTAAACAGGAGATTGCAACAAATATTCCCTTGGAAAAAAGCTTTTTAAGTTGAACCAAATACATGCATTTTATAGTTTTACTGTCCATACTGATATGCCATCCGTTCTTTGTTAGAAGGTTCTTATAGAGTATTTCTAATCCATTTGTCCATGCAGATAAGAAGCTTTCCTTCGTGAGAGGCCCATGATGGGGCTCTGGAGGACGGGTAAGATGTAAACCAGACAAAACGTTCGTGCCTCGAGTACCAGCCCATGTTAGGGGCGTGAAGCATGTCTAGATCGGGTTACTAATTCATGTTAGTTGTAGCCTGTAGAAGTCCCTACTCTCCTTAAACTCTTGTTGCCGTTAATAAGTTATTGTTCATTGTCTACAAAGCATACTTATTTTGCCTTCACGAAATAAAATGATTTGAAATTTTTATTTTTGTTAGTTGTTTGCCAACCAAAGATGTTGCATTTGCAAAATCTCTATTGTTCTTTTATGGAGGAGAGAGAAGGATGTGTTTGAATCGTTTCACTTTTAGTTAAGACACATGGTAATGGTAAGTGTATTTGTGTTTAGAGATGGCATTGTGTATTGCTCTGTAGCTCAAATTGTAGGATTAAATCAACAAAAAAAAAAAAAAAAATCCCTCTATCCCTTCTTAAGTGTGTTGCTCTTCGTAAATCCAACATTTTTTTTAAAAAAATCGTCATTATACTGTTCACATTAATTTTTATCTCAACTATACACTTTTTACATTAACTTTTTCCTCCACTTTTCAAAATTGTCCCCCACTTTAACCCATTAACTCTTTTCCCACTAATTTTCCAAAAGGACAAAGTGATACTCCGTCTGTCCCTTCTTAAATGTGTTGCTTCGTAAATCCAACTTATTAAAGAAACATCATCATTACACCTTTTGACATCAACTTTTTCACTTTTCACATCAACTTTTACCTTCGCTTTCGAAAATTGTCCTCCACTTTTACCCATTAACTTTTTACTCACTAAATTTTCAAAAGGGTAAAATGATAATTCTACAAACTTTTACCCATTAACTTTTCAAAACGCACACTTATTAAGGAACAGCCCAAAATGGAAATGTCGACAATTAAAGAGGGACAGAGGGAGTAATTGTACAAATTTTTACCTATTAATTTTTCAAAATGGAATAGTTCAAAATGGAAATGTCGACACTATAAAAGGGACGGAGGGAGTGCAAGAGATGTCAACGACTTACGTCCTCTGGATTTTGCATCAAGAATATAATTAGATTCGGCTAAGTAGAGTGGTACCCAGTGGTAGGCACCATATACTCCCACACATTTGATGGGTTCAAACCTCACTAATAACAATTAATGCAAACTTTGGCCAAAGGGAAAAAAAAACTTTGAAATGACATTAAATAAAGATAATTCTTCCAATCATCACTCCCTAAATCACACAAACATTAGTTACACACTTAGTGATGTCATTTGTGATCTTAATTTGAAGACATCCACATGCGAAGCACGTGCACCTTTACTAGTAATATTAAACATTTGAAAACGTAAACAATTTTTTGAGGTATCGTGAATGGTGAAAGTGGACAAAAATTTAGGAAGGAGGGAGTAAAGATGATAAATCATACATGGTTGAGGAAGCACATTGTGATACCTTTAATTTTTTTCATCTTTAGTTATTTTTGGTTTGTTCTAGCTCTAATATGGAGTGTGTTTCTATTGTATTTTCCGTTGTTTAGCCGTTGCTGTTTGATGTTGTTTCTGTCATTGTTTTTAGTGCTTTTTTGGGGGATGTTTATTCTCCTATTTATTGCTCTGGTTCTTGAGATTCTATCTTGGTGTTTTCTCTCAAAGTTTAGTTTGTACCTTCTATTTTTGCTATAATTTATCTTCTATTGGCTATAATTTATCTTCCCATGTCTAAGTTTTCAAACAAGATAATCATATGAAATTAGTGCACCAAGTTTTTAGTAGAACACATCACATGGTTCAGTTGCTTCTTAAGTCTTCAAATTTATTCTTCATATGTCAGCAACACAAAAATAATACACCTCACCGACAACATTGTATTGAAATAGATTTCTCATTTACTAAGTGCAGGTGTGTGGTGTGACCTCTAATCCTATCTTTTACTTGCAGAAAGCAAGCTGAATCGCGAAAATGACTCTCGAAGACACAAATACTTGATGTCAACTCTGCATGTTCTGCACCTACCCCTAAGAGTTTTTTTCTTAGGCAAGATGGCACCAAACTGGTACATAACATTACCATTTTTCTGCTCTTTTACCCTTTGGTGAGCCCAAAAAAGGCTTCTACGAAGTCATTTTGACGCTAAAATAGCCAGCTAGCTTTGCTCTAGTTTAATATGCTATGTTGCTATTACTTAAACTGGAAAGATATAGTTGTTTCGGCTACAAGCATCTGTTAGATCATGTGTGCGGTTGATGTCAAACACTTCCTGTGTACCATATTTAATTCCTGTGAAACCTAATTTTTTTTCAAAATTTTGAAATCAGTCATTAATAGGAGTAAATGTAGGTATCAAGGAACTCCATACAGAGATGAAACTTAAATTTTTTTCAAAATTTCGAAATCGGACCAAAATAGGAGTACACTCGTTCATAGATCTAGGTTTTTGAAAAATGTAAGGTTTCGTAGTGAATCGCAACACACACACACACACACACACACACACACACAGACCTGAGGAAAAGATGGAGATGCATGGGACGATTTTCGAGCTTCGCCGTTTGACCTGAAACTTCAAAAGTTAGGGTTTTTTTTTTTTTCTTCAGAAAAACACGAAATAGAGAGAAAGTCCGCACCTAGATCCCTTCTTCTTCTTCTTCTTCTTCCTTGAACCATGGTTTTTTGGGTGTTCTTCGCACGACCTCAATCGCCCATCTCTCTCTACTCTGTCTGGAAGACGAGAAATTGGGGGAAAGCGGCGGATCGTTACATTTTACAGTGACCCGTTTGTGACAACCCGGTATCATTTTACTCAACCCATAGACCTGCAAACTAATGTTTTACCGTTTTTCTCCACAGCCGTTGGATTAGATCCAACAGCCAGCGATCGAGGTCCGGATTTTTCTAAAATCCAGGCTACCGGACTGGAAGTGTATATATATATATATATGGAAGAATCTACAATACACACCCCCTTTTAGGGTGTACGATATGCACCCATTGGGTGGTCCATATTGCGCCACCTCATAGAAAATGACCTGGTGAACCGGTCATTCGTAACATTTTCATTTGTTTTGTAACTTTTATACTAAGAATTCGTAACTTTTAGATAATATGATTCGTAACATTTTTTTTTCATTTCATAACTTTTCGTGTGTTTCGTAACTTTGAGATAAAAAAATTATAACCTTTCTCAAATATGATTCGTAACATTTTTGTATGTTTCGTAACTTTTATAATAAGCATTTGTAACTTTTGGACAATATGGTTCGTAACATTTTCTTTTGTTTCGTAACTTTTCTTTCGTTTCGTAACTTTTTGTGTGTTTCGTAACTTTTCGTGGAACTTGTAACTTTGAGATAAAAAATTATAACTTTTCTCAAATATGATTCGTAACATTTTTGTATGTTTTGTAACTTTTCACAAATCTGATTCGTAACTTTTCACACATATTATTCGTAACATTTTTGTAAGTCTCGTAACTTTAGTAATAAAAAATCATAAGATTCAGAAGCAAAGCATATGACTCACAATGCGAAAACTCACTATTAATCCAAATCTCAATCGGACAACATTAGCATTCCAACAAAACTTGCGCAGGTCATCAAATGATGTATTTGTTTATTGTTCCAGCTATCATTTCTGTCTAGATATGAGAATTGTAGAATTGTTCATTGTAGTGTGGTAGTAAAAACTCGTGAGATCTAAACGTACCAATATAAGCATAATGTAGTTCTAGTTTTTCTTTGATATCAAATTTTCACTATGGGATATTACACTTGAAAGCATGAAAAACACCCTTTATTTGGCATTACATCAAACAGTTTATGGGCATGTTTTCATGTATAAGGAACACATTCTTTCTTGAGCATTACATCAAACACTTAACGGGTATCGTCCCATCGGCTAAACTTCATACACCCAGAGATCACAATTCAATTCAACCACATGATAGAAAAGCTCTTCATTTCAAGATGGAGTAATGGACTGAAGTAATTAAGATCATTCAAGGGTTCTACATTGGCCCAAAAAATTGCGCTAATAGCGGTTATCGCTAGTAGAATTCTGAAGATTAGCGTGGCCCATCTGTATCGTACATGCGTAATGACGTTGGCTTAGGGCATGAACAACTTCTAAGAAGTGGAACTACAAAAGCAAAGAAAATCAAATATCAGATGAGAAGTCGATTCTGTAAACTTACTTGGTGTGTCTTTAACCTCCTCTATCTTAGTTGCTTTTGCTCCTTTGCTACGACCACAGATGTAGAGGCGAGCGGCGTTTGATACACCGCTGGGTCTAGACTCTAGGGTTTGTGGGAAGGAGATGGCGATAGGAGATGGTGGCGTCCGATGTTCATACACCGCTGCTCCTCTGCTCTGGGTTGTTTTTCCGCTTTCCTAGGTTTTTGTTTTCATATTTTTTTTCTTTAATTTGTTAGGTAACCTGTTGCTCAGGTTAACAAGTTACCAATTCATAACTTTTTATAATTGATTCATAATTTTTAGCGATCCAACGGTAGATAGCAAGGGTATATATGATACACAACGTAAGAGGGGTGTGTATTGTAGCAGTTTCCTATATGGAAGAATATACTCTCTCTATATTTCAAAGGACTTGGGGTTGCTGCTGTGCACCCCATGGCGCAACCGCGCCAAAATTTTTCCGATGATCAGAGACGTTCACCGCGTAGAGCTCGTCGAGCACTACAAGTGTACCAAAAATCAACTCGATCGGATATCGTTAACTGTCTCATCGGAACACAAATACCTTGAAAAAAATATATGGAACACAGATGAACACAAACACTGGAACAAAACCGCTAATCCTATGTTTTTTCAAGTTATTTGTGTTCCGATGAGGCACTTAACCATATTCGATCGAGTTGATTTTTGGTACACTTGTAGTACTCGACGAGTTCTACGGGGTGAACGTCTCCGATCATTGGAAAAGTTTCAGCACGGCAGCTCCATGGGATGCACAGCATGTTGCTGTGCAGGGGGCTGCACAGCAGCAACCCCAAATCCTATTTCAAAGATGCAGGTAGAATTGACAATCTAGAGCTATCGTCGTGTTAGTGCTACTCTATCAAACAAAGCCAAGCTGCTATTCACTTCAGGCTTAAAAAGTGAAAACCTATAACATATTGTGTTCGTTGGAAGATACAGGGCACGTACTCTACAATTAACATCTACACCAAATAAAACGACAGAAGCCTCAACGTACTTAGGAAATATACGAAATTTCTCATTAAATTTCTCCAGAAGGATTGATATGGTGAACGAAAAGAAGCCGAAAGCGAAAGCACGAAAAGGCCACATCATGCTGGAAAATAACAAGATGGGAACATAACGACAGCTAATAGTAAGATTTTAGAAAGATTTTCACTCACTTGAACATTAATACCTTATGGTCGATTTCTCCTAAAGAGAGTTTTTTCCTTTTTACCAACCTTCTGTATTGAAGGAGTTAGGTACCGTATCTTAACTAGCTGAGTGGTACCAAAGATGCAAAACACCAACTAGGCATACAAGGACGCAAGGGGAGAAAAAACATGAAGACACCTACCGTGGAACATGCAGAATGTGACACATCTGGAGAGTACAGCCATTCGCAACGATGAGGACATTACACTACGGTTCCAGGACAACCATGTCATATTTTTGTCGGGAAAAATCAGTGCTAAAAACAGTAAACAAATGATTAAATTCTGGAAATTAAAATAAGAACAAGAAATAATGGAAACCGTAAAAATAGCAAGCCGGAAAAACAAGCCAGGGCCCATGTTTCACACGGTTTCCTTAAAGCAAATTCGCTGCCTCACCACGGGTGTTTGAGGGGTTGACCGACGTTTGCCTCTCGGGATACAGTGGCTTCCAACGATCAAACGGAAACACCTACCGGATCACCCTGTCGAACAAACTAGTGTATGTACTCTCTTCCGAAAACTGAATAAAAAATAATGGAATAAGAAGACTGATTTTTGGTATATCAAACCAATGGAAATGATTGCCTTTATATAGGAGTTGAGAGCAGCCTCTCTCATTCATGGGGATTAAAGCCTCTATAATTCTAGCCTTTGAATTTGCAAAACCGACATTGCAATTCAGTGCAATATTGATATCACCAATTGATACTGCCTTAAGTAGAGATTAAAACCGTGGGAATTGAATCCAAATGCAATTAGTAATTGATTTGGGGTATTGACCTAGAACTCAAGGTTGATTCCAAAACTGATTCATAATCAGTGCAAGTGGGTTTTAGAACTCGCAAGCTTCTGGGTAGTAAAAAGAAAGGAGCTTGGGCCCAAGCCCATATAATTGCCTAGCCGGCCGGCCAGCCAAGCCCAAGCTCAGGCCAAGGACCACGGACCACGGACCTATAGTCCCGGTCAAGGTCCGGTCCAAGCAGGCGGCGGCACGTGTGGTAGTTGGGTCAAAGCCCTTACCCACATTGTCTACGCACTCCCTCCTACGGAAAATTTTGGTACTCCAAATAGCCCAACCCATAGGCCAATTAAACCCACTTTGCGAGACAATGGCTTTGTTCGGATAGCCTCTTAAACAATTTTAGGAAATAGACTTAGGCTCTCTCTCTCTCTATCCACTTTTTGACCAGCTAAAATTGGGCATGTGGACCCCTCTCACTCCAAAACCCAACGTCATTATCCTCTCTCTGGCTCTCAGACACACAATGAAGTAGGACCATGGGCCTGTGGGTCCCTTCACTCCAAAATCCAACGTGATTGTCCTCTCTTTTGCTCTCACACACGCAATGAAGTGGGACCATGGAAAAATCAATGACAGACTTTTTGAATTTTCAATGGTTGAGGTGGACCCCATTTTCTAAAAGTGTTGAAGAGGCTGAAAAGCTTTTAAAAGCTAAGGGTCAAAACCCATAAATATTAAATGAAAAAATTCCAATTTTCCAACAATTTTTTTGTAACGTCTGGTCATGATAATGTTGGACGGCTAAAAATCTTTCCTGCTCTTGGTTATTTTCATACCGTCACATCTTTGCTTGTATCTCAATGCTTTATGTGTTCTAATAATCTTTGAGCTAAAATATATATTTTGAATAATTGTTCTAACAGATTGGGAACATTTACACACCTCTTATCACCTATCAAGGCAACAAAAACAGGCTCAGAGTTCTCTCCGTATCCATTTTTTGGTGTACCCATCTATCAGGTGAATTGCAACTGTAGGATCATGTAAAATTATTTAAACGGAGAATCGTCAGACACAATCTTGCGGTTGCAATTCACTTTGTACATGGACACACCAAGATTTGGGTACTGAGGATCTCTGGCCAAACAGAAACAAACCTATGAAAGGGACAAAATTGCACTCAAAATTGCACTCTATGAAAGGGACTGAACTATAAGATGGTTATAAGGGAAGGGAATAGGTCCAAATATAATGTCCATCAGAAGATCCAATGCACCAATTTACTGTTAATATGCTACTCCATGAATGCCCTGCAATGGTTTTGCTAAATTCTCATCTGGGCTTGCAAATAAGGATCCATTGGCAAATTGAAAAGTAAAAACTAAGGAAATCTTAATACAGCAAATGTAAACCAAAGATGATCATGCTCCTTGCATTTGGCAAAAGGTTTATGATTCAACTACTTCATGCCTCACGAAGAGTAGTTCAATCATGAAATTTAGATGCGTTAAACGTCTCCAAAACGCCTCGAATTCACGTGGAATGCTGAAAGGGAAAAGTCGCTTCTTATTCAAAAGAAATTTAACTAGTTAATATCTATAAACCAAACCAAACCAAACTGAGCCCTCAAGTCCAAATCAATTTGGGCCACATATGAGAATTTGTTTTCTCAATTGAGCTCTATCGAGAGCATTGTGTTCCGTGATATAGCTATACTTCTCCTTAATCATTAATGAATACCTGTTCTATACGTCGGAAAGAAGAAAAACATAATTATAGGGATGGAATTGCAAATATATGGCCAAGTATGTACTTCAAACCAGGAATACTAATTCTTAAACCAATTATTGTATGTAGAAACTTAAACCAAACAACTATATGCATCTTATTACACAAAAATAGAATGAAACAGAGGAGAAATTGAATAATTATTCTTTCAATTTTCAATTCCAGATGTTAAATCAAAGATAAGTAGAACAACTTACCTTTGGAAAAGTTCTTTTAACTACCTTGTGCAAGTGGAGTGACAGGCTCCGTTTACTCTCATGTATTTAACCAGGTTCAAACCTCAGTAACTACAACTAACTAATACGAGTAATACTGAATTTTGGCGCAAAAAAAAAAAGAAAAAAAAAAGAAACAGATACTCCTAAGGTAAGTTATGGAATGGACCGTTTTGGTCCAAACAACTAGAATAAGTCATCAATACCCTAAATTTGAAATACATTATCATATGATGCATAAGCTGGCAATCCTTATACTATACGTACACCATTGGTGCCGAAGAGTTGCAGAAAACACAACAATCTGACATCAAATGACCGATGATGCTTCCTTTTTCGACCTCAAGCTTTCTACTCTGCCTATTCCAAAGATGCACCGCGTAGCTCTGGTTGCGTATGTGGTTGAGCTTACCACGCAGCCATTTCGAATGAGTCTCATTCCTTGGACCACGAAACAACGCACGAATCCTACTCCAATCCACAGGATAAAACGACATAGGCCTCAGGACACTGAAATCAAATCCAGGTCTTCCTTCCACCCTCGAAACAACCCTCGATACCAAGTAAGGGCCATTGTGACCCCACTTGTTACCGTTAAATGTGAGAGCAAATTCTTCAATAAACTTGTATAGGAGGGGATGCCCTTTATCAAATACCATGACAGCATTGTTCAATCTGCTCCAATTTCCAGTTTCAAGATCAATAGTTTGTGCCCCTATTACGTTCCTCAATTGTGCAAAACTCTTCAAAACTATGACATCAGTGTCCATATAAATCCCTCCAAATTTGTATACAAGCGCGAGCCTCAGCAAATTCGAGAGGTTTTGGCCTAAAGAAACCTCCCCGGTACGAACATGCCCTCTCCTCAACCGATTAAACCAAGATTGCGCCATGGTGTTCTTGAACAAATAATCAAAATCAGGGGAGATTGCCATTACGCGAAAACCCTTGTCAAGAAATGGCCTTAAAACCTGCATTCCTCTACTCGAATCCATCGAATCTGAAATAATTATCAAGCAACCATTTGGGTGTGAGCTAAACAAACTCTCTATTGTGAACATTTCCCTCCCACCAAATGAATCCAAGGAAGAAATCCAAGTCATGAAAAAACGAAATGGACAAGAATTCCCACGCAGAAACTCCTTCACTGTAGTGGAAAACCGGTCCGAATGTTGTATTTTGAACGTGGGTTTGTGTCTTTTCCGCCTCATTCTTGAGACAAAAATAACAGAATTGTTCATGGGAAGGACCAAATTCAGTGGCTTTTGCAAAATGGGCAAATGGGTCTTTTGCAAAGAAGGTGGGTTTTCTTCCTTGAGTGAGCAGATCACAGTGGAAGAAAGCTTAGTGGAAGAAGAAGTCAAATTTTTGGATTCTTCAGCTACATTCCAGATTCCTGTCGAAAACGTGGTGGGCTCTGGTTTTGGCGGCAAAGGGATCTGCAAGGTGAACATAATGGCACCATTGTAAGCTACGAGAAGGAGGAGAAGAAGAGAGAGAAGGGCTAAGAGGGATTTCTTGCTCTTCTGCAGAAGTTGAAGAGAGAGAAAATGGTGAAGCTGAGATGGGTTGGTGGTGGTGGTGGTGGTGGTGGTTTCCCTTGATGTTGTAGGTGGTGGTTCAAGGTTCAAACTTTGGTGTTTTTTAGGAGGGAGGATGATTCTTGTGCGGTGTTTGTTGTCAGGGTTGCGGAGAAGGTAGTTGGAGAGCATTTTTTAATGGCGAATGAAATAAAAAAAAAGTGTGGTTTTGGAGTGATGGAAACCTCTTTAAACGAAATCGGATCTTGTATCACCCAAAAAAGGAAATCGGATCTGGAGGATCATTTTTTGATTTTTTTGAGGCCAGCCCTCTTCATCAGTATCTCTTCATTATGTTTTGCAGAATCTAGCCCGTTCACTTAAATCATGTCGTACCGTGACGTTTTTTAATTGTACCGTAACATGTCGTGCCCGTACCGACATATCTCCATCCGAGTTTGTTGGAAAAAAAATATGTTATGTATAACAACTATATGTGTATATACCTTGGTACATATATATTGTATAGGAGTAGATCATCCATTTGTATGCAAGGGATTCCACATTCATCTTCCAGACAAAATAGATTTTTTTATTTTTATTTTTATCCTTTTCACTCTTATATTTTTTGTTTTTATTCAAATGACCTAACCATATTATTACTACCCTTCATATGTCGAAAGTGAATTAAAAAGTAAGGTAGTTTGATAATTTCACATGGAAAAGGCTACAATATATATTCTTATTTGGGTATATATCATATGCACATATTGTATGGTTCATATTATAAAGTTGAATAACAAGTTTAAGAAGAAGCTTTTAGCAGCTGTCCATTATCACTTACCCATCATTTGATGTGGATTGTAGTTTCTAGGGGATTCGCAGTACACTAGGGCCGTGTTTGAAACGATGTTTCGTAATAAGGTGTGATTATTAATGAGGGGAGAAATCCTTCCCCATGTTTGTTTTTACATTGGATTAGATCATGAGATTGTTAATAACATGTTCGTTTTTTCTGGAATAGGATTGGATAAAAATTGGAGTATTTGTTTTCAATTCCACCCTTACTTGAAAAACAACATTTTCATCAACTACGGTACTCCCTTTGTCCGAATGAATAGAATTTCGTGTCGTATTCTTCTTCTTTTCTTTTTTTTTTTTTTGCAAATAAATTAACTCTTCCAAAAAGTTGAAGGGTAATTATTGGGGGAAAAAATATTCTTAGGTGTATTAACTGTGTTCCCTAAAAAAATTGAATTCTTAAAATTGGATAAACAAATTAGGATGAAGGGGGTATTTTTTATGGAATCACTGACATTTCTCAATAAAACCAAATTCCAGTGCAAAAAAATAGGCAAAGGGCCTCTCAACAAAACAATGTTTTATTTTTTGCTACTAGCCTACCCAATGCCCATTACCCATTTCGGCATTTTCTACAGCGGTCCACAATAAATTGTGCCCAATTCAGAGAGAGAGAGAGAGACGTATAACAGTAGAGCAATCCTTTCAATCTCGGTCTCATGGGATAGGATTGCTAATACCCAACCCCTCTTGGGATAGGTAATCCCATGATTTTGTGGGATTCACAATCCCATGGTATTAGCAATCCTTCCATTTTTTGCAACACCAAACAAGGTTTTAGAGGTCCCATGCCACAGGATTCCCAATCCTATCCCATCCTCCAAACCTGGTATCAAACAGGGCCTAGATTGACATTAGGATTGGGATTAATCGCGAAAAGTTCCTAATGGTGAGGCGTTAATACCACATCTTGTTTGATTTCTTTTTTTTTTTTTTTTTATAGTGGTGGGTATTTCTGTTATAAGAAGAAAAGGGTTCGGGTGTTATGATCTTTTCTAATTAACTCTGGACTGAATTGTTATTAACATACCCTCCCCTGGTTTATATGAACCCCATTTTGGGTCTACAGTAATTCATAGTATATATATCAATCCAAATCAAACACCCATATAGAGGGCCCATTGGATTCACAATCCAATCCGCTCCTCTACAGCCATCGGTCCTTAGGGTATCAAAGTCATAATTTAGCAATATTTTTAACCAAATGCAAGTTCACCGATTGTCATTTGTTGATCTAAAAACTGGCAATGCCATATTTGGTGTCAAGTCCACCAATTGCCAAATTGTTCAATTTCTGCTATTTGTGTCTGAAGTTCACATATTGATGATTGGGGAGAGGTAAATATGTGACCAGAGTTGGAAGCAAAGAGACGTAGTGGAATAGATATTGGTGTCCCCAGACAGAAAGAGGAACAGAAGAAAAATGGCCAGGAAAGAAAGAGAGACAGGAAAAGGAGAGGTGAACGACGTGGTTTTCGTTTGGCCGTTAGGATAGTTCATCACGTGGCGTATTCTCCTGAGCTGCCCATCTGTTCATGTGTCCATTTATCCCGTGTCACCTTTATACTAGAGCTCCCGACGATATTCAAGGAGAACGAGTTCAGAGAGGATCTGAACCCAAATCTTCAATGAGTCCCGGAAGGAGACCGGGAAGGGTTGGCCTACATATCCACTGGAAAAGAGCTGGTGCATTGAACTGTGATCGATTAATATCCTTCCGAGTGATCGCGGAAAAAGACTCCAGAAGCACGAATTTTGTTCTCAGTGAATCAACAAGGCCTGGTTGATCTCACAAATAAACGGCCGAAAGAAAAGGAATGAAAAAATGAGCTTCTTAATCCTGAACAACAATTACGTACTGGGATTTTGTGATTGTCCATTGACATCATGGCTGCAACTGGTATGGAAAGAGGACATAGGAAGCAAAGAGAAAAGCCAGAAAGACCGGCTTGCTGATTTCGTCCTAATTCAACCCTAAAGAAAAGATTCGATGCACAATTCGGAACAAGGATGCTCTGTAAATAGGATGACTGAGAACAAATTAAAAAATCAACTAACTTCTAGACATGTCTAGATAAATAATCAGGTTCCGGGAAAATTACTATTGTCAACGTGGGGTAACTCGAACTGACATTGACGGAAGCCAATTTGAAAGGCACTTTACCTCCAAAAACAACTTTAAACAAGACCGGAACATAACGTATATCTGGCAATCAACAACAAAACCAAGTGCACGTATCTGCAAAAATCCTTCAAATCTAAGATAACGAGGTGACCCAAACTTCTTTTACAGGTTACGATGTCCACAACAAATAGCATACTGCTAAATCCCAGCACTTACAGTCAATGTCATTTATGATGGCAAAAAAACAGGACTTCTACCTTCAAAGCATGCCGTGGGTTCAAAGCAGCCCCCTGCGTCTCTTATAGTCGCTTACTGTAAGTGTCAACGCGTGTCTCCTTCCATCGTTGACCGGGACTTGGCATCCAACCGTTGCTTCTATCCTCTGCTTTCTTGCCATGAACCCCGCTTGGACTCCTTTGGGGCCACCAAACTTCTGAAGCACCGCCAAAGAAATCGGTAGGTCAAAATCATGCAGCACATTCGACTCTGTCCCTTGATCCACTGGAGCGCTCGTGTCCACCAACTTACCAGCATCTGCTGCCGCTTCCAAGGCAGCCGCGGTGGCGGCCACACCACCTCTTGCAGCGGTAGCATCTTCATCGTCATTTATTGCCACTGCCACCTCTTCTGCCACTTCATCTCCTCCGCCATTGGCCTTCGAAACATAGTAATTCCTTGATCGAGTCCACCGCCTCGAAAACGGGTCATACCCTGCCTCACCCGCTTTCAAACCCATATTCACCGGTTTTAGTCCGGACGCATTCTTGAAATTCTCAACCCTATTCCTTTTATTCATTTCAGCCAGCCTTATAGCCTTTTCATCTTTCCCTTGAACTTGCCGTGACGCCTCCAGTTCCTCCAGTCTCTCCCGGATCCTCTCAGCCTCCGCCTCATCATTCCTACTCTTGGCCACCTCCATCTCCCTCCTCAGGCGGTCCTTCTCTGCTGCCACATTCAACGGCCTCCGCGTCGCAGATTTCTTCTCCTGCAACATCTGCTTCACAGTGGCAGCCGAGTAGACAAACGTGTTGGTCTTCTGTATAGCTTCCCTCTTTTCAACCACTTCCCGTTTGCTAGGCATCCGGCCGCCACTCCGCTCCACCTCCCTAACCCACTGGTCAAACTCATCCTTGACAGGAAGGGAGTCTGAAACCATAGCCATCTGCCACCTGGCAGCAGAACTCTCATTACCCCAAATAACATTCAAATACTTGGATGTGGTCTTGTTCTCAAGCTTGTACTGTCGGTTAGGGTCCGAGGCGTCAACGTTGCGAACCATGCAGAGCCTGTAGATGGGCCCCGTTTTTGATTTCCCAATCCCCACCCTCACAAAGCATCCCACAATCAACTCGTCAAAAAAGGGCTCCATTAACCATTTAGCCAGTCTTGAACGTCGAATTGTTATCTCCTTTATATCCTCGAATTTTGGCACATCTGAATCTCGCGAGGTCTTCTCTTCATCACTGTCAACCAGCATTCCCCCATCACCCGTCGACTCCTCATCTTCACTATCAGACCCACTTTCGCTACGACTGGAGCTGCTTATACTTGCTGCCGTGAAGTTTTTCCCCTTTATTGGCGAAAACCCCCTTTTGCCCCTACCCGTATCTCTCAGCTTCCGCTGCGCATCAGGGTCCTGATGCTTCAGCCGTTTCGCTCGCAACTCATTCAAAGCGTCATCCTTGGCTGCTGCTCTGTCAGCTGACCTGGCAGAAGATCGCAAACCACGGGAGGATGTACGACGCTGACTGCTGTCTAATTTATCCTTTTTAGGTTGAGGAGTCTTATCGTTCCGTTTTGACCTCATCTTTTCACGCATTACTTTGTCATCCTTCTTGGTCGCCCGTTCTGACAAGATGAACTCTCTTTCGAGTTCCGTCATCTCCGCGAGCTTTTGCCTGTCAGCTTCATCCTTATAAAGATCACTCCCGACAGAGTCGTCGTCGCCACTGTCACCATCACGATCATAACCCACACCATCATCATCATCTTCACCACCTTCTTCCTGGCTGCTCCGATCATCATCGTCATCGTCATCGTCTTCATCTCTATCAGTGGGGTCTAGCCGCTTCTTCAAAGGGACTTGAGATCCAGAGTGTTTCCTGCTTGCATAAGCACGACCATCATCTGAGTCATCAGAATATGAATGATCGCGTTGCCTTCTAGCTGGAGGCGAATGCCGGTTCTTTCCTGTTCTTCCTGCTGCCTCCAGAAGCAATTTTTCCAAGTCTGCCATGCCTTGATTGGTTCAGCTATCACACTCTCCTGGGTAGTCAAAAGTTAATTATCTCAACAATCAACCAGCACCGGAAAAGACAAGGTAAGTACAAAAAAAGTGGCATTTTTTCCCCAGATTTTAGAAACCATAAACAAAAAACACCCAGCAATATTAAGTCTCAATTACCAGTCTCTATTGAGTAGTATTCAGGGCAGCAATTTAGTAGAATGGAAAGCTTGAGACTGTGTCTGCAGCAATTTTAATGGCCAGTGTTTATTTTCCAAAAGTTCAATAACGAGATGACATGCAGCTAGAAGATCTTGGAAAGCTAAACTAGAACTTTGCTCGGCTGGTGACAAGCATTAAAAACTGTCCCATATGTAAAAAAGCTAGTGCAGAAATTACAAAGCACTATTGGCCACATTAAGAAAGAAGTAATACCCTGAATGCTATGAAGCACGTGTACACGTACGAGCATGGGTAATGGTACAATATGGGTACGTGGTGTACATCAGTAGGGCAAACGCCGTGAAACCTTAAAATACGTATGGTACAGCTCGTATGACTAAAACAAATGTATTTCTAAACTTAGAGCAGTAGATTACACATAATGATTACACTTCAAATAACGGAAATAGCTAAAAGACTAGAGCGATTAACAATTAAAACGTCGAATAACAGTTTAAAGCCAAACCTAAGATACAAAATAGAGTTTAATGCCATATACTAAAGAGCGTGTGGACCAAAATCTTTACCTCACAATCATGCTAAGCATAGAAAAAAGAGATCTTATCAACTTAGCTTCATCTCTATGTCAGGTACGACTCGATGTATATTGTGGTACTTCTGGGTTATGGCAAAATCAATAAAGAAAACTTTAAAACTTTTGGTAGGTGTTTAATGTACCCAGTAAATATTTAGAAGTTCAATGCAAAGTACCGGTACCCGGTTCGTTACGGATACGAGTACGATAGGTTTTTAGATTTAGACATGCTTCAAAGGCAACCTTTAAGGCCAAATGAATTTCCTTTTACTTATTAGGTTGCAAATCCTGTAGGCTGTAAAGAAAATGGAGTAAAAAATACACCAATATTTGTTTCGACCAGTTAAATATTTCCACGTAACACCCAGTAATCTAAGTTATCTGCCAACTTTCTGCACAGGTCCAATTCAAAGATACGATGGGCTTCGTTTCCAGAGGACATTGCAATGGAACAGAACAAGAAGTCAAAATCAAATGAAACGATGCATGCACGTTTAGCTACATCTATAAAAAGATACAGGTTTCCTCTTTTGTATTCGGTCCAAACTTGGCATAGCCTACAAGATCATTTATTTGTAGACACTGAGAATTGAAATATGCGAACTTTGGCACAACCAATTCTTGTTTCCTAACTGATGATCTGCACATTCCAACAGTAACGCTAATAACATGTCTCTCTCCCATTCTCAACCTTACCTCACCTTGTGTTCTTTACTTAAAGGCTATCATTTGATGGCAGAACACAGAGAAGGAAATGGAGGCATCACATTATGAAGAAATTTATTGCTACTAATAAGATACAACGGAAAATAATAAAAAGCTAAGGCAGCAAATCATGACCCCAACGAGTAGGCCATAAATCATTGACAAATGTAACTTTTAGACAGTCAAAATCCTCAAATTACCCATAACATAAGAGCATCTCCACTCCTTACCCTTTTTTTGCTTAAACTCAATTTGAGTAAAACTTCCCAAGAATCTACTCCACTCCTTGACTCAAAACTTATACCCAATTGAGTTTTACACAAATTGTTACTCAAATTGAGTGAGACGAAACATTTTACTCAAGCTTATTTCTCCCCTCCCAAATTTACATCAATGCCATCAATGAAGCTTTGACTCAAATTTGTGCTCAGATTTGGGATTGCCCATTGGAGTATATCATACCAAATAAAACTCTTACCCGAATTTTTAACCCAAATTTGAGTTAAAGTATGAGTAACATTTGGAGATGCTCTAATTAAAAAGAAAAAAAAATCAGATTTTTAGCTAATTTGGAAAACATAGGATTATAAACGAAAGTAACTCTGGTTGGCAGCTTCAACCTACTACATATGGAAGGGGAGAAATGGTCAGTTTTTCAGCAGGTTGGGCATGATCATGCTTCTGTTGAAAGGCAGATATTGGAGGAAGCCAAGGCCTTTGCTAGCTCAAGGAGAAATGTGGCTAATTCTGCACATAATCTCAGTGTCTACATTTAGTGGGGAATATTGTTTTCTGAAACTCTAAGGCTTTCATATAGTGGCTTGGTGTTCTGTTTGTAACCTCTTTTGTTCTTAGTTTTGGGGCCTTTGGTGTTTTGCTTTGCATAGAGGTAGTTCTAATTTTGTTCCCTTTAGAGGTCCCTCTATAAAATTGCCTTGTTCCGGAAACAAAAAAAACCCAAATTTAGTAGATACATGTCTACTGTCACCGCAGCATCTAGGTTTATTTAGAAGTTAACCTAACCCAGGGCCGGCCCTGTGCAGAAGCCTAGAAAGCCTCCCTTGAGGTACCCCAAAAATTGCTAAAAGAAGAGCAAACCCTAAGTGCATGGCACTCCATGACTCTGCATCTGCGTTAAATTGATTCACTCCTGTTGTGTGTGCTTAAGCATCTAAATTACCCTAAAAACCCAGAAAAGAGGCCGATCAAAAAAGAAAGCTGCAAAGAGAGAGAGAGAGAGAGAGAGAGAGAGAAGGGTACCTGTTGGATTAAATCAGCAAACAGACAGAGAAAGGGGAAGACTAAGCTGAGCAGAGCGAAGGGTACCTGCTGGATTTAAGACTTTGATGAGACCTGCTTCTGATTCTGATCGCCTGGAAATTGGGTATATATAGACTGCTACAATTGCATAAAAGTCGCTATAGTTTGTTTCATGTTACAAATTACTCCCCTTAATTGTACTTTTTTTGTTTAAATCCTAGGACTTCTAATTTAGCTATCCTATTGAACTTCTCTGTCGGGCCTCCTATATTAAGTATTAACCCTTTAAACTTGGAGGTAATTAAATATTCATCTATTTTATGGACACTGTGTAGATTTTCACCCTCTTACTTTATGGGGTAATGTTTTCATCCTCTTTTGGATGGAAAATGTAATGGTAATATATCCAAATATTAATGAAAACCAAATCCATTCATGGTAAATCTTGCGAAACCAGTATAAAAAAATTTCCACAAAAAAAATATGATGGTATATTGCAAAATTTCAAACCATACCATCATACATAGCAGAAAGATTTTGGTTATCGATGGAAAATGTTATGGTAACATATCCAAATATTACAGGAAACCAAATCCATTCATGGTAAATCTCGCGAGAATCATGAAATTGAATCCATTTCCAAATATTGCAGCGATTATTTAATACACAAATAGTGAAGAACAATTGACATGGACATGCCCTTCTTTCTCTGAGCAAAGGAAATTTATTCATGATAAACTGAAAAATCATGAAACTGAATCCATCTCGCGAAAAGCATTCATGGTAAAACTCTAACTCAGTTCATGGTAAAACCCTTAATCAGTTCACGGTAAAACCCTAAAATGAAACTGAAAAAAATAGGTCGTACATTCTACAACTAAAATTGAAGACCCATGATGGTAAATCAGAACTAGCGGTGTGTTTATGATAAATTGAACAACTAGGAAACTGAATACATCTCGCTAAAACCATTAATAGTAAAACGCTAATTCATTTCCCAATAATACCCTAAATCAGTTCACGGTAAAACCCTAATATGAAACTGAAAAAAAAAAAGATCGTCGAATCTGCAACTAAAATTGAAAACCTTAAAATAAGGGATGTTTTAAATTGAAAATACAAAAAAAAAAAAAAAAACTCACGGATTCGAGCCATTGTAGGATGTTGATGGCGTCCGGTACATCCGGCGGAGGACGATGGTCGGCGGAGGAGGACAACGCAGTCAGGTTAGCTCAGAGGGGGACGATGGTCGGCGGAGGAGGACAACGCAGTCAGGTTAGCTCAGAGTTGGACGCCGATCAAATTAGGACGTTGATGGCTGACAAATTGCGGCGTAATTTGTTGAACTTTTTCGACTCAGGTTTTAAAGGGCAGAAGGAGATTTGCTGTCGTGATTACTGGGATTGGGATTTATGTAATTACATGTTAGGTCTTTCTAAATTTTAAAATAGTCCTTTTTCCCCATCTTACATACACACATACACACCAATGATCCAGTCAAGGATCCTAGGTTAAAGAAAAATGGGTGTTTTAAAGGTTTAAAATGTGTTTTTGCATAATATAATTTTTGTGACAAACTGCTTGCATCAAACCCTTCCCAGTTGTTTTTTTGTTTTTTGATAATTTCTCATAGGGACCATTAAAAACACGTTTTAAATACATTGGACGTTCGGATTATGAAAATTTGATCTGGAACTATGAATCCAGGAATTACGGATCCCGGACTAGATAAGGATTGTATATATACAATAAATATTCAATAAGGGCTCCTTTAAACTCTATGGTGCTGAATTTTTTGTTTGGGATTGAATTTCGACGATCCAAACCATTAGATGTGTTTAAAACATATTTTTATGGTCCAACACGAGATTCGTACAAAAAAATAAAAATAAAAATCGGAAGGGTTTGATCCGACTAGTTTTTGATAAAATGTGTATATGTACTATTTTATCGAAAACTGCTCGGATCAAACCCTTCTAGGGTTTTTTTTTTTTTTTTTTTTGACGAATCCTCTGGTTCGACCTTAAAAACACATCTAATGGTTCATATCGTCGAAATTTGATCCCGAACAAAAAATTCCGCACTGTAGACTATATAGGGGAGCCCTTACTAGAAATGTTATATACACACAGTCCCCTTCCTATCCATACCCTTAAGTTACGGACTCCGTCCGGACCTCATAGTTATGAACCAAATCTCAAAGATTCAAACCGTCCAATGTGTTTAAAACATGTTTTAAGGGTCCCCGTAAGAAATAAATAAAAAAAAATACGGGGAATGGCTTGATCCGAGCAATTGTTCTTAAAAATTGTATATGTACAGTTCAACTGAATTGTATATATACAGTTTTTAACAAAAATTGATCAAGCCCTTCCCGGTAATTTTTTTTTTTGGCTGATTTCTCTCGAGGACTCTTTAAAAACACCTTTTAAACACATTAGACAGTTCAGAACTTCAGATCATCAAAATTTGATCGGGATCTATGAGGTATGGACGAAGTCCGGATTTTAAGGGTTTGGATAAGAAATTTAGTGTGTATATAATGGAAGGGCTTTTAGTCAGGGATCCCTTAAATTGCTTAAAGTGCGGACCTCATTTTTCCCCTGATTGAATTTTGATGATCCAAACCGTTCAATCTATTTAGAATGTGTTGCTAAGGGTTCCGCGAGAATTCATCAAAAAAATGACCGGCAAAGGCTTGATCCGAGCAGTTTCTGATAAAAACTATATATGTACAATTTTATCAAAAACTGCTCGGATCAAGCCTTTGCCGGTATTTTTTTTAATGATTCCTCGCAGGGACCCTTAAAAACACATTCTAAACACATTGGACGGTTCGGATCATCAAAATTAAATAAGGAAAGGAGAGTCCTGACTTTGCAAAGTCAGGGATCCCTAACTTGAAGATTTCCTTACACACACACACACACACACACACACAACAACAACAACAACAACAACAACAACAACAACAACAAACTTCCAATCAGGTATACCTGATTGATTCCCATCGAGAACTCAAATTTTCCGATCAAATTTTCATGATCCGAACCGTCCAATATACACACACACACACACACAACAAACTTCCAATCAGGTATAGTTGATGGATTCCCATCGGAGACTCCAATTTTCCAATCAAATTTTTATGATCCGAACCGTCCAATGTGTTTGAAAGATATTTTTAAGGGTCCCTGCAAGAAATCATAAAAAAAAAAATTACCGAGAAGGGATTGATTCGATCAGTTTTTGAGTGGAAAACTAATCAGATCAAGCCCTTCTTGGTATTTTTTTTGGATGATTTATCGTGAGGACCCTTAAAAACACCTTTTAACTACATTGGACGGTTCAGATCATGAAAATTTGATTCAAAAAGTGGAGAATTGTGGGAGTCCCTGATGGGAGGTATACCTGATTGGAAGTTTGTTATATACATATAAAGGGTATTATAGGGATTGTTTGAATTACGGGATGGAAACATAACTCCACAAAAAAGAAGGGATGATTTCATAATATCAGGTGGGTTGGAGGATGATTATTTAAGTGCCCCTTAAATTTAATTGTAGCTTTTTAGTTATCAAACCATGTTACGATCGAACGATGTTTGCTATTTAGTGAATCTAAATCAAACTAAGTTATAATAGCAAGTTCTTCCATACTGCTTCATCAATTTGAACATGAAACTTCTTTCATCTATGATCACCTGGGCTAGAGTCCTGAGTCAATCCCGCTAATCTAACAGCATAGTCCTATCATGTCATAATTTAATAAGAGGTTAAATGTGCTTCTAAACTTAAATCTAACCTACTTTCAATTGGGATTTTCTAAGCAAATCCACTTTATTCTTTCGACTAACTCATGTTTCACACATCTAATAATAACGTACTCAACTTGTGGGAATAGGCATAAAAAAACAAAGTGGGCATTCGTACAATTTCCAAAAATAATATTACACCTCTTTTTTTTTTGGAAAAATTAGTAAAAAATACAACATTTTTTTTTACCCCTTTTAAAAGATAGGACACACGTTTTTTTCATGTGCAAGGGAAGGACATCCAAAACTAGTGAATATTCACTAGTTTCTGTACGGCGGCATTAGCGATGGTCTCGACCTCCTCCCACCTCCGCCGGCGCTGAGATGAGTGGAGCCATCGCCGAAGCGCAGCTGGAGCATCATTAGAGTTGCAAAACGTCAATCTGTCATGAGATTTCAAAACTAGTGAATATTCACTAGTTTTCTGTACGGCGGAGTTAGCGATGGCCTTGACCTCCTCCCACCCCTACTACCACCTCCGCCGCTGCTAAGATGAGTGGAGCTGTTGTCGGAGCTCAGCTGGAGCATCATCAGAGTTGCAAAATGTCCATCTGTCATGAGATTTCAAAACTAGTGAATATTCACTAGTTGTAGAGGGCGGTGGAGAGGGATTCAATGGTGTTCGGGTTGGGTTAGGGTGGGGTTTTGGAGGTGGAGGAGGTGCGGTGGAGGAGGCGGGATAGAGAAGACATTGATGGTTGTGGTGGTGGTCGAGGAAACTAGAGAGAAATGCGTGACTTTTACAATTGCAGTAAAAAAATCACCTGGTTTTTTTGTCTATCCAACCGATCAACACTCTTACGTGGCACGTGCTCTCTAAACTTGGTGGTTGAAGCTTTTCCAAGGCCTCTCAATGCAATTCACACTTCTCCTGGACCTTTCCATTTGATCAAATGAGAATTTTTGTTTTTCTAGCTTGCCGGCGTTGTTATGGGACTGATTAACTCCCCCCCCCCCCCCCCCCCCCCCCCCCCCAATTGTATGATACATGAGGACTTTAGAAGAACATTCTTTAAGAGAGATAAGTTGGTTTGCTCAAAAGTTTTCCAAATTCGAATTTTTAAAAATTAGTGACATTTTACTAATTTTTTTGTCGCCAAAAGTGGTCGGCCAGATGTGGGGTGGTGGTCGGCCGGAGGTGGGGTGGTGATTTTTTAGAATTTTATTCACAAAATTTGAATTTTTAAAAATTAGTGACATTTCACTATTTTTTTTTGTTGCTACAAGTGGTTAGCCAGATGTGGGGTGGTGGTCGGCCGAAGATGGGGTGGTGATTTTTTTGAATTTTATTCACGAAATTTGAATTTCTAAAAATTAGTAACATTTCATTTTTGATCGCTGGAAGTGGTCGGCCAGAGGTGATGTGGTGATTTTTTAAATTTTATTTATGAAATTTGAATTTTCAAAAATTAGTGACATTTCACTATTTTTTTTGGTCGTCGGAAGTAGTAGACCAGAGGTGGGGTGGTGGGGGGTGATGATTTTTTTGAATTTTATGTACCAAATTCGAATTTTTAAAAACTAGTGACATTTCACTAATTTTTTTGGTCGCCAGAAGTGATCAGCTAGAGGTGGGTGGTAGTCGGTTGGAGGTAGGATGGTGATTTTTTTGAATTTTATGTACAAAATTAGAACTTTTAAAAATTAGTGCTATTTCACTCATTTTTTTGGTCGCCGGAAGTGATCATAGCCCAATTCGTCAAATCCATCTGGAACCGATCCGTCAAATCCGGAACCGAACCGATCCATCCGTATATCATCCACGGATGGTTCTGAATCTTGAAAACATAAATCCGTTACTATCGGTTCAGATCAAATCCGGAACCGATCCGGCTGGAACCGAACCGTGGACACCCCAAGGAGGTAGGGTGATGATTCTTTTGAATTTTATGTAAAAAATTAGAACTTTTAAAAAATAGTGACATTTCACTATATATATATATTTTGTCTTTATGTTCAATTGCAAAAGTTTTTTGTTTTTCCCTTTAAAGATGTCAAATGTTTTAGATTTTTGACTAAGTGGCCCTTTTTTTTTTTTTTTGGGAAATAAGATTACCTTTAAATGATATGAGAATATCGCTTAGGGTGGAATTTCTAGAAAAATGGAAAAAAAAAAAAAGCTTTTCCACAATTTAATTTCCATAAACTAGTAAAAAGTGTTGGAAATTTAAGTTTCTTATACATCTACTATCTATATCTATATAACAAAACAGGGAGGGCATCTCCAAAGATACCAAAAGAATATTCTTTTTTTATTCAATCTCAACCCTTCATTCTACAAAATCTAAGGGTCTAAAAATATTCCTCTCAGAAACTAACTTTTTAGTGACATTTTAGTAAATAACTCGCATGTTTGAGGGTTGAGTTGCAACCCCATCTAAAAAATCGTCCCATCATCTGGGGTTTACACTTTACACAGAACCGAAGTGCTCACCTTCAGGATTCAAAATTTGAATCTCCAAAAATTGGAATTACAGGGTTGCATCGTCTCTCTCTCTCTCTCTCTCTCTCTCTCTCTCTCTCTCTCTCGGGCTATTGTTATTTGAACCATTGGATAGGGTTGGAGTCATTGCATGTGAGCTCGGCATAGGTTTATGTGTGCTAATTGTTCAAGCAGTGCCTTCAGGCATGGATATCAACTGGCGTAATCAAGCCAATATTACGTTCGCATGTGTGTGAAGGCGCGGGCATTCACCATATGTGGTGGTAAATAGTAGAACGATAGTTCATAAAGTTAAGGTCAAATTACGCCGCGCCGTGCTTTTAGGCACGGGCAATCCTTAGTAATGTAATAAAATCAGGAGTTGCAGAGCTGCTCACGATCTCATTCCTCAAACAGTCGAAATTACATATGCGACCTTCAACCTTTTCGTGAATTCTAATTATACCCAAGCCCAAACAATCCCCACCCGTCTCAGCTACCATTTTCCTTAGTGCAAAACTTACTGCATCGAGCCTAATATCGTCAAACTAAATTTCATCGGTTGATCTAATATTGTCAATTTGTTTGGTTCTGTACCAACAAATAAGTCTGTTATGGGAGCCCAACGTTAGAAGAGGGATGCAACATGAAGAAGATGCGACAAAAAAATGGCAATGGAGGAAATTGAAGAACTTAGAGTATTAATCAATATATATAATCGGTGAATCTCTCTCTCTCTCTCTAAGACTTTGAGAACCTCTCTGTCTAGCCGGCCCTAAACTTCCAGATCTGGGTTTCCATGGGGGGGGGAGGCCCTCCTCCTCCTCCTCCTTCTGCCTCCTCCCCCCCTCCTTAACTCCCCTTTCCTCCTTGTTCCTCTCTCTCTCTCCCCTTTAGTGTGTTCCCGCATCCATTTTTTAGAGCTCTTCACGACTGTCGATCTTTGGACTGGTGTATCCGGCACACTTGGTTCTGTTTTGGCGTGGTGGAGGAGTCTAGAGGCGGGTTTGCGTGGCGGCTGCATGTGGAGCAATAAAGAGAGGCTGGAGGAAGGGGTTTTGCCGGCGGCTAGTGCTCGGCTTTAGAACTGGCCTGGCTTCCCCAGATCCGGTGGAATTCGGTGGTGGGCAATAACCGACTCATTCAAACTCAGCGCAACTCGGTTGACACGGCTCAACTCAGTGAGGGGATCCGGGCAACTCAGTCCAGTTGGGTTTTGATGTGTTGTTTAGTTTGTTTTTTCTTCTGTTTTTTTGTTTTCGCTATCCCCCTTGTGGGATTTATTGCCCCTTGCGGGTGCTTTGTTGATTTCATCTGTATAGTTTTGCTAATGGGTTGAGCTGTGTGTCCGTTTTCGGGATTCTCTACTACTAAATCGATAATGGACTCTACACCGACCTTGTGTTGGTCTGCCTTGGCAGTACGTGTCTTTTGGGCCTGTGAGCCGGTGCGCTGTTGCAGTTGCTCGCGTCTAGATTTTGGTAGTTTTGGTTCAGTCCTGTATTTTGAGATGAAATCCTTTGCCTTTATGGCTGTGAAATGAATTGACTTGCCTTGTTCAAAAATAAAAAAAATAAAAATAAAAAATAAAAAAATCAATATATATACGAGCGAAAAGGAATATGACAAATGTGATAGAGGTTACAGATGCTCATTGAGTGAGTTGGCCTTATTAATCAAGGAAAACAGTTATATGCTGTGACAAAGGACCATTATGTCCCTTTTTCATCAGATGAGGTGAGTCATGTTGGACCCCATCATTAAAGAAAATTAGCATAGCATTACTGGAACCTGCTGTATCCAGCCTACTGTACACCGAAGAGAATTGTATGAATAGTTTTTTTTTTTTTTTGGAACTCCGAAAGGGTGAGAGGGGGCGACCGGCATAGCAACCCCCCTTGGGCGTGACCATAGGGGCTCCCGACCCGCTGTGGAATGCCCGGTTCGAGCCATAACTATTGTCCGTGAGGACAGGCCGTCACCACAGCACCACCTGAGTGCACAGCTGGCATAAGGCCTAACACGCAGCCCTCCAGTACAGACACGTATTGCAACTGGAGGGACTCGAACCTGAGTGCACGCGTGGGAAAGGCATTCAAGCCCCATCACCCATGCCAACTGGGCTACCACCTCAGTGGTAATTGTATGAATAGTTCGATCTGTTTTATTTGTTCTTCTTTAATCATGTGTTCAACAATTTAAGATTAATCCCCAACTATTTTCGTTTCTAGGTATGTTAATCCCTAACAAATTGTTACTCTATAAACTGTAAGAATGTAATTTGCACTCTATTGCCCAACGCAGGGACAAAACCACAACTTTTGCGTTGGGGGACTGGCTATATCTCTGAAACAAGGGTGGGACTATATAAATTGATAATATATATTAATATAAGAATAGAGTTTTTTTTTTCAAATTGTAGCAGAGGAAACTACATAGTTTGATGATACATATTTAATATAATAACAGGATTTTTTCAAGTTGTAATAAAGGCAACAACTTTTACTAGCCCTCCTCCCTCCATCCTTGGCCCAAAGACATTTGTTCAATGTGTGTCTTGCTAGCATTATTGAAGGCAATTTGAGTTTGATTCAAATTAAGTTATATATACTTCAAATAATCTTTCATTAAGTTTTTCCTCAAAGTTTCTAAGATTAATCACTTGTCTTACAAGAGGAATTAAAAATACATGAACATATGAACTGAAGTTAAAATTAATTCAGATATAGACTAATATGACTATTTCAAACTTTATACTATTTAGAGAACAACTTTTTAACTTTTTTCAAATTGTAGTTCTCTCTTTGAATGTCAGATGAAGACTGTTGATATGAGACGATTTTCTAAAACGAGTGATAATGCCTTAAACAAATACACAACTTTAAAAACAGTATGGAACTATAATAAACAAAAATAGACATTACAAATGCTATTGACAATGCACAACGAGACAACTAGATTTTGCTATGACTTCCTGTGTAAGGCATCTCAGCCGACAACGAATACGGTGACAAAAAATGCTGCAAAAATAATGCAAAGGAGGGGGAAAAAAAGGAGAGAAGGGATCAAAAACTAGAAAACTGGGAGAGGAAATACGACTACAAATACAGGCCTATGGTTAGTATTATAGAGTGTACGCGGCAATACGATTTTTCTACTTGGGCGTTTTGTAACAACAAATAGACGATCCAATGGAAGGTTCAGGCTGTACAGATTCTCCATGCTATTATTGTGCTCTCAGGGCATCCTGCACGATTCGATTACTTCAAGCACGGTTGTGTGGGTCTCCGGTGAGATCATGTTTAGTGTCAAATGAAATTCCTGACAGGAGAAAATCATGTATATAAATAAGTATAACAAATATATGCATGTATATCCAGTTGAATATATATGTGTGTGTGTGTGTGTGTAAAATGAAACAGCCTGCTAAAACAGCCTGCTAGAAGAAAGCTCAACTCTCCAATCCCGACCTGTCTCAGATTGATTAATTACAGTTTGCTCAAGATTCATCGAGTCTGTCAACTCTATTAACTTAACTACTCCTAGTTAGGATTCAACAGGAGGTGAATTACTATAGAACAACAAAACAGGCAGTGTTTGGTTTTTAGAATGAAGTATAGAATTGAACGTTCATCATTATCTTGGAATGCTCAATCCAAGGTTTACTTCCCTAAAAAGGGACACGAAAAACATTGCAAGTGAATCGTCATTCACCAATACCTCTGAATGGTCAGGCTTCCATCCAGTGGCGACTCTAGGAACTTGGATCAGTGGTGTCATTCAATAAGTTTAGTGTGAAAATTATTTTCCTTCGAAATTTTCGCATAATAAGTTCATTATCAATGCTCGTAAATAATGAGAGAGGGATTAAAGAAACTGGAAATGGCACCCACTTGTTCTCAGTCCATTGTGTTACTGATTTGGTAAAGAATGAGAGAGGGGAAGAAGGTTAGACCTTTAATTTTAACGTACTCCCTTTGTTCCATTTTGATAGTCTTTTACGAAAAGACGTATAATTTTTGGATAAAATAATAAAATACTTCCACACATGATTTTTCGAATTTCTTCGCACTAAATTAAAAGATCTTGATTAGTTCTTTAATTTGGAGCAAAAAAATACAAAAAAATATGAAAGAAAGTACTTTTTTTAATCCAAAAATTGCAGGTCTATTTGTAGGGAGCTATCAAAATGAGAGGGAGGGAGTACATAAAAACAATTGACATAGTCTAATTTAGTACATACAAATGAAAATATAAATTATAAAAAAATTCAAAAACTACTAACTTTTCAATAGCTTTATAGGAGTAACTTTTGTAGGCTACTAGTACTAGCACTTTTTACCTAGTGATCACGTTGAAGCTGATACAAATCTGCATATGTGGGTTCAGTAGTTCCTTTGGAGTGGTGTCATTTACTAACAGGTCTAAAAAATGAGGAAAAAAACTACTCAATAAATGTTGAGGATTTTTGGTCTAGTGGGTTCACTTGACACCATATGGTGCTGAATGGCGTCGCCCCTGCTTCCATCCCAAAAATCATTTCAGCAAACGAAACACTACCTAAGAAACTCAATGGCCAAGGAAACTTCCGATTAAACCCACCTATAGGGTTCTTGGTAGATGGTCGCATGGTAGAATAAATCCAGGAGGATAGGGGACAGAGGAGGAGGAAGCTACAATTTGTTATTGTCATGCTTTGCTAACCACGATAAGCTTCCACATTATAAAAGATAGAGACATACCACAAATCTCTCCAACACAGGTACAAGAATTGCCAGTTTGTGATCTGGGAGACATTCGGCAATAGCGCTGCGTATGCGCTTGCTGCTAGAAGCAAAAGGGAAAATTCTACTAAGAAAATATACACTGGCATTCGTTTATTTTTTTCGATAGTAAATACACACAAAAAAAGGGGAAGTTCTTATCCATGACGAATTGGCAAATAAAGATTTAGCGCACAAACCTCTCAGTTGAAAGGAAAGCAAGAAGAAGGGCTGCATAAGCCTCTACAATCATTTTCTCGGCTTCTTTTTCCCCCTGCAACAAAGCTTCCTCATCATCCTGCACAATGCAATATAAATCGGAGTCAGAATATCCCGTAGAACCACATAACAGGTGCACACCCCTTTCAAGTTTTTTCACAAACCAGTTTGATCCCAAAATCTCTTCTATTTATTATTATTATTATTTTATTTTTTTTTTCTTTTTTTTGTTTCGAAAGAAGTGATCCTCAAATCACCAATAATAGCTATCAGCTTAAACTATGAGCATCCGAAAACATGCCCACTGGAACTAAAATGAAAACGCCTTCGGTTTCTGGCATGTCTTCAATACATGGGACCACTGTAGTCATGGTAAGAACCATTTATCGAATTTGTACATTCAAGTCAAGTATCATATCATCTTAGCACCCAGGAAGAGTTTTCCAAAAAATATATATATAAATAATCCTTTCCTTCCCTTCAATTTTGCAAGCTAACTGAACCAACTACTTTTTAAACGTTGAACAACATATAAATTGCATAACATAACACCATCAGTTTACTTACCAGGGCTAGGGCCCTTCCTTCTTCAGCTGTCTCACCAGCCCCTTGGTTGGCCAAAAAGATGGAGCAAAGTAATGGTATCACATTACTATGCCTCTCATCTTCTAGCCCTTGAATACCGGGCAATGAAACACTTGCTGCAGCCAGCATAGACCTACAAAGAACCACACAAGAAGTTTCAACAAGCAGAAAACTTGGTATAGTAAACGCTTAGAATGTGCATCAAGTCATTTTGAGTATTCATAGGGAAAATATGGCAATTCGCAAATGTTAACCTAACATAGTATGGATCGAAGCATGTAAGTGCATTAAGTATATGGGTGGGTGATATCATTCACCATGAATACAAACTCTTTAATATAATAGCTTAAGTGTAGATAAATAGATGCAGTGCCCGAGAGACTTCAATGTAAATGGGGAAAGAACGGTTAAAATTTTGTCAGACGATAAAAGAATCCAAAAAAACATTTCAAGGAATTTCAAACTGCCAATTTATGGAAGTAAAATAATAGAAGCGGGTGAACTGAAAAATCATGTCAGTGACTCGGTGTCATCATTCAAACAATGGAATTAGAAAACAACTCAATTCCCTGGCAAATGTCCTCAAATATGCAAATTGCTAGACACAAATGGCAATAGCAGAGTGGTTATATCTGCTTCACTAAAAGATTCAATTATTGTAAAAGGCAAGCTTTTAACAAAATGGGAAGCAAAATTACCTGTTTTCACCATCTTTCTCTACAAGGTTGACAAGCAATCCCAAAATAGCAACGAGAAAATCTAAATCTTGATCAGATAGATGACTATCATTCTGATGGTCAATCTCGAGATTTGATTTAGACAACAAGGTATTGTCTTGTATCTTGCGGAAAGGTGACAGAGACGAACTGAATGATGGAAAGTGGCCAGCAATCAAAGAGGACAGAGTTTCAAGCCCTCCACAAGCAGCAATTTGCTGACAACCCATGGGGTTGTCATTTGTTAAGTTCATCAGGACCTATCATACAAAGTAAAACAAATTTCAGAAAAGGGCTCCTTCAACCAACGATTCTGCTTTTTCCTGGAATAATTTTTTCTAGGTATTGAACAGACTACCTAATGGAACATGTACCCTCTGTCAGAGAGAAACTAGACACCATAACAGACTACTTTCTGATGGATTGCGCTATCTCAGACTTCGACTATAAAATCCAACAAATAAATTACGTTTATTGGTGAAAGCAACAATTAATATAGGATAGATATATAACAAGGACTATACTTCTATATCCAATGGGTGTGGTTTCATGTAATCACTAAGGCTTTCCAAGTAGCCATACATTCATACATTAAAAACAAAATGAAGTTGCAACTTATACACGAATTCATTTTCTCATCCATTCACCAAATGCATTAGCGTCATTATTTCCATGCGAATAAAACTTAATTGGGTGAAAAATAAAACGTCAAAGAAGAACACTAATCAATCTATCTCAACAAAAATAAAAAACAAAAAACCTTTATATATGATTCATAAGCTCAAAACCTTTACGACCTGGTCTGCCCATATTAAACCAAATCATACAGGTCTGTCGAGTCTGAACGGATTCACTGTTCAATCTGTTTTCATGAACAACCCTAGACCATAGGGAAGCTCAGATCAAACAATGCAACAAGACAAAACATTTGGCCACACTTTGATAGGTAGCATCAAAACACTAATCAAGAGTAAACTAAAAACACGAATTGCCAGGACAACAGATTAGCAGTATCCCACCTTCACTCTATTGCATTCAAACTTAAGGGGAAAATTGAGGTTATGCTAATAGATTGCAGTAGAGAAATTCTAGATTATGTGAAATACCTTAACAGCTGTGAGCAGGCATTCTGCTAGAAGGTTGGCTTTTTCTTCAACAAGAGCAGATGAACAAGAGGCACCCGAATAATGATTCCCACCATTACTTGACTCTTGTTGGCTCAATATTAGGTGAGATTGAAACCCTCCGTCCTTCTCTCTATAGGCTGCCTTTCTGTTTTGAGCTTCAGAAATTTTCCCAACCCCAGATAGCAAGTCCCACTTAGACGGTTCAATTTCATCTTCTTGAAAAGCAAAAGGATCTTGACTGTCTTCTTGAAGTTCAAAAGTGGCGTCTTTTGCAGCCTTGCATTTTCTCCCCAGACTAAATTTCATTTTCGAACCATTCCCCGTGACAGGTGCTCCACTGGATGAACTAGAAGTAGAAGAATTGACTCTCATCTTCAACAAGATAGAACCAGCTTCAGATGATGTGGTAGTTTCAGAACTTGGTTTAGAAACTTCTGAGCGGCCAGTGGACAGCCATCTACTATTCTGAGATATATTGAAGCTCTTCTGAGAGGAGGTCCCCTCTATGCTAGAGCACCTCAAAGATGAACTGATGGATATAACCTCGTCAAAATCCTCTGCAGATTTAGAAACAAAATCATAAAGCCAACTCAGCATCCGTGTATTCAAGATTACTTTTTTATTTTTGGTTTTCTTTTGCGTTTGTTTTGTTTTTTCATTTCTCTTTTTCTTTTTTTGTGATTTTTCTTTGGGGGCATTCAGATGTCAATAGCGTACCTTTACAGTCAGCCAATGGAAGCATTCCAGGATGACGAAAAGTCCCATTTGAAAGATTGCATAAATTGTCATCAGCGGACTTACCCCAAGAATTGCAAGACAAAGAAAGACCTGGACATGAATGCCACCAGCTATAATTAAGCAAAAATACAAACCGATGAAAGCAACATTACAGTCGAACAGAAAAGTAACATCCACCACTATTAGATGTACCTGAGAGAATCTTTATCACACTTATTATGAGTTTTGTGAACGATCGAGGGGAACCCTGATGGTTGAAGCTCCCTTTCATTTCAAGCAAATGACTCTGCCATCAGAGCAATACCAAAAGTTAAAAAACTGGTAAACGTCAACAGCCTGTTCTCTGCGTCTGTGTCAGTGTGTGTGAATTTTGTCGTTTTCTCTCTTTTCATTTTACCAGTTTACCTGATTGTCCTTGCTAAGGAATGTGGCATTTTCCATGATCTTCAAACATTTCAAAAGCAGCAACAGACTCTCTATGTCAGCATTGTCTTTTGGCTCTTGACTTGAGAAGGGACTTTTATCTAAGCATCTCTGCGCAATGCAAACATCAACGATCAGAAAATGCTAGGGAAAAAAATGGATAGGAGAAAGCTAACAATGAATTCCAAGGATAAAAAATAAACAAATTTTTTAACTAAACCAAAGCATTTAAAAATTGGATGCAAAAAATAATTCATGATCTGGCATGTACAGAAGAGTGAAAACTTCATTCTCGTTCAATCTATTAAATGCTAACAGCTGGATCCTGGTAGATGGCACACTTGTGTTGCTGGATACGTGCAAAATCATGGATAACAAAAGAAAAAAAGGAACAAGGGTTCACCAACAGGAAGAAGCAAGCAACATTTTAGCGACCATATGAAGTAAATCTCGTCCAAGTTGAAGCAAGTTATTACTACGGCATATTACATTTTGCCCCCTAAAGTAAGACAGTTCCTTATCCTGGCCCAAAGCAACAATTGCGTAAATCCGTACCAAACTATTTCGTTGTTCCCAATTGGCACTCACCAATGTTAGTCCCAATTTTGAGGGACGAAGCCAAGTTGGCATCAATCCACCACAAAAGCCCAACAACCCATATAGATCCACGCCAAATCCACAGATCCAAAACACAATTGGCAACCCTCCGCCTCCCTCTTCTCCCTCTCCACACTTACCCAACTCTCTTATGAAATTTTCAACCTACACAACTTAAATTCCACAAGCCCAACATCAGCAACACTACCACCAGAGCCCTCCCACACCAGCTCCTCAGAACCACCACACTCATCCCACCACCACCAATGCCATTCCAAGCCGCAGATCCAGCCTGAAAGCCCCTACCCCAAATCACCACCAACAAAAACCTCCCTACTCTCACCACCCCCATGCCCACCATTTTCACCTCCCATTATCCAAATCTAGCCCCTCCTCTCTCCTTACGGCCCCTTTCCTCCCAGAACTAGGAATCACCTCCTTCATCCCTCCATCACCTTTCCTCATCTCTTTCCCCCATGGCACTTGCCATAACTGTCACCAGCACCAAGCCAAGCCTCCCCATCACAGATTGTAGAGAGAGAGAGAGAGAGAGAGAGAGAGAGAGAGAGAGAGAGAGAGAAGTAGGAAATGCAAGCTGTAACTGTTTCCTAAAACCCTAAAGTTGATCAAAGCAAGCTTGTGTCTTTTATTTCAATAAAGGATTATAGCAATTGAAAAGGTTTAGCTACTCGTCGAGGTGGGAGAGAGAACTAGGGTTAGACTGCACCTAAAATACAATGTGGCGTTGGGCAAACAGACTGGGGCATTTGTGTGGGAAGAAGATGAGAGAAAATGGGAGAAAGAATAACAGAAGAGAGAGAGAGAGAGAGAAGCTGAATGTGGCGTGGGTGGTGGAGAAAACAGAAAAGAGGGAGAGATAGGAAGAGAAGAAAGGAGGATATGGATCAATGGGTCTGGATTTGGTACGGATCTGTTAATCAGTTTAGATTCATGTGGTGTCAGGTGTCCCACAATGTGCCATTTTCTGTAAAAATTTGGAAGGAGGGAGTAGCCTACATGGAAAAACTAGCTGATTTAAGAACCAAATAGGGGAAAACAATCTTCTAAAGGGCTAATTGCAAAACGAGGTAATACTTCTTTGCCAGAAAGTGAAATTTCCCCTCGTCATATTATGTCTACCACCCTACACACCTGCAAATTGGAATACTGAATCACAATTCTCAACTTCTATCCTGTGATAATCCCATATGTTTACTCTCTGTGGTCAGCATTTTATTGATGCATTAGCACACATTCCTCCATAAAACACAGAAGCAAGATTCACAACCCAATATGAGAAAGAAACTGCACACACTATGACCTCCTGTAAATCCACACTTAGACCATCTCTCAGTTCAAGTAATTTGTTTAAGCTGTTTCAGTTTTAAAATTGTACCACAGAAAATAAGATCCAAAAACATACAAGCTACCACCTCCATAACAACGTAGCAACTCCGAGCCACATCAAAAACCGCGTCAAGTCCTCCAAGCTCTCGTAACTTTTCCTTGAAGTTGCCTCCAGTCTTCCTTACAGTGCCAGAGGTGTCTGCATCCATAAAAACTATTAGATAGGTCACACCAAAAGACTACTAGAAACAAAACAAGGAATAGGAAATAGAGATTAACAAGGAAGTAAAGGAACTTTAGTTCAGTCAAAACGGTCGGGATTTTCCAGTTTAAAATGAGTAAATCTCCTATACTCATCACTTTCCAGCACGATAAGTTAAGGTTCTGCACCCTCCCCACAAATATATGCACAACTTTCTGTCACGAATCATATCAACTCAAGAAGAACCATAAGAGTGCACAACTTGCACAGATTTCATTGAAATTCTGACTAAATGATTCGAAGAATAGAAATTACCTACTGTCATTTCCAAGGATTAAGGACTGGCTGAATTGCATAGGGAGTTCACTTAGTCAAACAACTGTCATTTGCAATCAAGTCTGGAAAGAAATAAACTAAATATAAACAACTATTGTCCAAACTAACTATACAAACGTCAACTACTGGCCAGGAGACAAGACTCCTACAGGCCTCAACCACGTATTCCCCGAGCAAGTTACAACCTCACAATGTGACCTGAAGTGGACACCGACCTATACCTGCAAAACTGGAACTTAGAACGAGTTCCAGGAGTGTATATGAGACGTGGATGTTGCTCAATGGAAGCAGAAAATCCAATCACTAATAATCATGCATAAAGGAAATAATCAACACAAAGTCATCTAAATGACACGAAGTCATCATTTTGGCATAAAGCCAAAAAACTTGTGCTATTGAACTGTGACTTCGTCTTGATAGGCAATAACGGCCAATGGCTGGACTTTGTGTTGTGCTCGGATCACCTAAATAACCAAGTAACTACTAAATCAGCTAAAGATATGCCTGTTCAAAGCAGAACTTCAGTGTAGAACTAACACAGAGTTTATGGGAGGTATCAATGTGGAAAGGGAGACAGACAACCCAACCGAAAGGAGGTTGCATACAACAAATTTAGAAGAAAACAAATACTCCCTCCGTTCGTTTTTAAATGTGTTACTTCGTAAATCCAACTTATTAAAAAAACATCATCATTACACCTTTCACATCAACTTTTTCCTCCACTTTACACTTTTCACATCAACTTTTACCTCTACTTTCCAAAATTATCCTCCACTTTTATCCATTAACTCTTTACCCACTAACTTTTCGAAAGGGCAAAATGATAATTGTACAAACTTTTACCCATTAACTTTTCAAATCACACACTTATTTAGGCACAACCCAAAATGGAAAGTTAAACACTTAAAAAGGGACGGAGGGAGTATAAAACAAGGGATGAACAAAAACACAAGTCATTTACACGAAAATACTGGTTGCCTAGTAGACAATGCTTACAGTTGACAGACAAGTGAAATTTTCAATAAGCTAGGTGGTCTTGCTTCCTAATGAAACCCATCTCATACACACTCGTGGCCAAAACTACTTATGTAACAGCAATTTGATCGTATCTTCTGATCAATAACGATAAAAATACTGACAAATGACAACTAAATCATCAAGGATTCACTTGATAACAGGATGCAGGAGGACTACCTTCAAGAGAAATGGTAGATAAGCAAGCTTTCTCCATCGTCAACAAAGCTATCCACTTTGGAGTCAACTTTGGCGTCGTCATTGCGTTATCATTTCCATCACTAGACTTCATTTCCTTACAACTTGCAAGAACTTCCTGAACTTTAAGCATAATTGCAGCAGAGGTGGAATCTGTTCCTTTACTAGTATCTTCTACGGTATCAACATTCTTACGCAAGGCTACAAGCTTAGAACCGATAGTTGATGCCTTGTCTTTAGTAACAGCATGGGTGACCGGTTTCAACAACTTGATCAAAAAACGGATGCAACTTGGAGAATCCAAAAGGAGTTCATCTTGACCCTACAGTAGTGAAAGTCGATAATCATTCCAGGTAATAATAAAGATGCAGACCAATCAAGGCAGGCAGATAAATAGAAATACACGAAAGTACACCCAAGATCTTTTTCCGAAGTAGAAAAAGAAATTAGCTTATATACATAGCATTCAAGCACAAATCTCACCGAATAGATAGATTCCATGCAAATGTTTACTTAGAAACTAAATGAAATGTTTCAAGACGGTTATGAAGCTTGAAGGAAGAAAAAAATTAAATAATCCCTCTGTTCCAAATTGCTGGTCACTTTTGGGAATTCCAACTTTTTAAGCAGACATGCAATAACTGCATTCACTAAATGCATTCACATTAAAAAGATTCATTAATTTCCAACAATGCTCTTATATTTCAATCTTTCCACAACTTCCAAACACATCCTAAGCAGTTTACATGGGGTCGTATTATCATTCAAGAATACGACAGATGAAGTTGGCCCTGAATATGCTGAGTGTTGGAAAAGCTAACCGCAGTAAATAGAGTCGAAAGTGTTTGAAACTTTGAGGATCCCTAGGCTTCTTAGAAAGGTACGCCCTATTGAAACAGGTAGTTTTTTAGATGCAATCCAAATAATCATGTACATTATATCCGAAAAATGACAAGCTGGAAAGTTGGCAATGCAAGACTCTGCTAGACATTTTCAGAGACGATGTTCTTATGTGACAAAATCATCAAATCTACAACAGTAGCTGGAATGAGATTCAACTGAAGTGGACTTATCCCAAGCACTGTCAGGTCAGAAGCAAACCATCTAAATGCCCTTCATGGACATCAGCCTAGATTAGTACTTATATGCAGTTTCGATAGCATCAAAACAAGTTGCATGCAATTTAGAAGAAATGCACTTCTGGTCTTTGCTTATGCATAAATAGCTATTTACCAACAGGTTGGCATCTTTGTAACAAATAAAATTACTCATATTGTTCTCCATCCTCAGAAGGTAGCAGTTCAAAAGTAGACTATCAACAACTTACATCACTGGTCAAAATGTAAAAGAGAGCTGCAGCAGCCAAGTTGCTAGGTGAGTCATCGAAAGGGAGTCCCAAAACAGCATCAATAATTGTTCTTGCCATCCTGAGAGAATATACAGGGAACATAAGCCATGCAGCAAGCAAACAAAGCAAACTAGTCATGGTTTCTGATTATAGGACATAAGAAGTAGGTCAACAGTATGTTCAATTTATAGAAAATCTGTTTCCAAAGGCAAAAATCTAGTCTTATATTAACCCATCATATGCATCCTTCAAGAAAGCACGGATTAAATAGTCATGACTGGCCAACGTATGAACAAATCAGTTTTGGAGAATAGAACATGTGCAAAGTGAAATTTATCTGGTTTAGTTTATCCAACAAGAACCGTGTCTGTGGACATAGTTTCCCTATCTCTGCACATGTGGTACCTTAAAGTATTTGCCATAAGTGACTCAAAACAAACCTAGGAAGATATATTCATTGATGGACAAAGAGATTCATATGGTGAAGTACTAGTAGGATCTTAAAAAAAATTATGCCTGCCACCGTTGAATACCCTGGAACCCCTTGCCCTGATTGCATATAGAAAGAAACTATCAACCTGAAATAAGAGCAATAGAGCTATCCACATCCTTCAGTGACATTGTCATGATTTGGTTGACGAAACACTTTCCAAGAACAACTAAAAGTCTCGGTTACTCAATCCCTTTTGAAAAACTGAACTCTTCCAAAGTTACAATCTATCTGCAGTCTTCAATTTCCGGAAATAGTTACTTGGAGTAAAACAGTTGATCTCACAAACTGCTGAAGAAGTTCTCTCCCATCTTATATTCTGTACATACTATATGTTTACATGACATGTCAATGTATATATGTCGCTGCATTTTGTAACCCTTTCATCCACCATCCACGAGTAGACCCTCTTGTTTGGAATTATTCATTGAGGTCTTGCCACATCTAGACTGTTAATTAAAGCCAACACCAGTTGTTTGTGAACACAATTTTGAAGCTCTAAACATAAGATTCTTTCATTCTCCACAATCTACAAGTGCCGCACGAAAATTGCACCTACCATCAATGAGGGTATAAATATTAACAGGAACCAATATCAATAACCAACAAACCCATGTTCCGAACAGTTACATTTTCGTTTCTTTAACTTCAGAAGCCTCAGATCCATCCTATTCACCCTCCCTGCCAGTGTCACCAGGTTTATTCGTGGACAATGGAATGACGAATCTCTTGAATTAGGTGTCAAAGACTCAAAGCTTTAACATTGGACCACTCTGATGATGAATTGAATTCAGAAATTGTTGTTCATCTTCACAAAACTTCCTTAAAAGGGTTTCTTGTCAATCAATGCACCACACTAAATTATGTGTCACACCTCTAGTAAAACAGTTAAAAGAACAATTATATACTTCCCTCCCATCACAACAGACCTCAAGGGAAGATAAGACAGAACACTTAACATTGACCAACAAACCCTACTCTAAACTATCAAACAATAGGTAAAAAAAAAAAAAACCATAATAAAAACCCTAAGTGGAAAATCCAAATCCAAACACCACCCGTATGAAATTGGGACCACTCCGATGATGCATGTCATGAATTATTGTTCATCTTCACAAGATTTCCTAGCTGGGTTTTTTGTCAATCAGCGAACCGTTTCCAGATCATGTATCAACATATAGTAAAGCAGTTAAAAGAACAGTTAACATTGACCAGCAACTCAAACAACAGATAATAAAAACCCCAAGTGGAAAATCCAAAAATCCGAACACCACGAGTATGAAATTGTGTCAAACTCACATACCCACGCTTACCATTGAGTCTTTGACTAACAAACCATATTCTGAAATCTGAACTACCAAAATGAAACGTGGGCTTTCTTTGAATTATTACAAAATTGTACCATTCAAATAAGGGGTAATCAAGCAATAGATAATAAAAACCAATCAACCATATTCAAAACTACGAAATGTAAGCGTGGGTTTACAGTGTATTACAAATTGGACCTTAAAATAAGGACCAATCAAGCACTTGGTAGTAAAAACCCTATGTGGAAAATCCAGAATCCAAACACCACGCTATACGAAATTGTGACAAAACTCACATACCCATGCGTTCTGAGCAGCCGCCGCCGTTGCGCTGTGCCGCAAATCGACAACAACGACAACAAACTTGCCCGCCGAACCCGAACCTGCTGGCACCCCTTTCTTAATCCATCCAGAGCGAAATTCACCTCGTCCACGTGCTCCATCATCTCCCCACACTCCTGCGTCTCCATCAACGTCGCCGTCCCCACCATCGCCCCGGCCGAACCCGAACCGAATTTCCCCACTCTCTCCTCGCTCAATTTCACCCTCCTGGGTAATTCAAAACCCTTGTTCCCGTTCCTAGCCTTCTTCAATTTCTGTAAACTCCCTTCCCCTTCCTCGTAACCGTGCTTCCGCGGGGGTAAAATCGACAATTCACGGACCTCTTGGGACGAATTCGAGGCGTAGGGCTCGGAATTTAAAGACCAGTGAGACGAATCTTGAGATGAGAAAGCGAAGCTGTAAATGTCTTGAGGGTTTTCTCCTTGGGACAAAGGCTCGTCGAAGCCGTCCGAGAAAGCGTCGTCGTCGCAGCCGCCGACTAAGCCCTTGCTACGATTTCGACGACCGTAGGTTCTAACGATCATGTTGACGAGAATTATTCAAATCTCTCATGTGCAGAAAAAAGATGGTAAATTTTTTGAAAAATTGGATGAAATTTTGAAGGATTGGGTCGATTTTTCAGAGGTCTGGTCTTCAAGATTTGAACTGAAATCTTGATTTTCGAGAGTAGTTTAGAGAGAGAGAGAGGATTTTGGTTTTTAGGTTACGTTTGTTTGAGTAAACAAATCTATGCGTTCATTTTGGAGCCGTAATCCTGTGTGAGTTTGTTCTGAATGGTTGGGCCAATAGGAGTTGGGTATTTGGAGAATGAGGATAGTTGGGTAATTGTGAAAGTTGTTAAGTGCTTGCGTGGCGCAGAGAGTGGGTTGATCATAGCCGTTAGTTTCGATCAGTTGAGGCTCAATTGATCAACCTGTGGTTCTGGGTGCTCCAGATTGAGCAGAGAGAGCTCGGATTGGTTCAGGAGGATTTTTGATGCAGTAGCAGAGTAGCAATATCTGTATCGTAATTAAAATAGTTTTACTCCTTTTTTTTTTCAGCTGGACCCAGGCAGGTGGTCGGGATGATGTAGTGCGCAAAATGTATTGTACCATGTAGCGCAAAATGTATTGTACCATGTAGTGCCTCATCCGACTGTACATTTTAACAATGCACGGCTTAAATTTAATCTGAGCAATAAATTTAATCCGACCATCTTGTTTGGATTAAATTCATCCCTCAACCGTTTATTGTCGAAATGGACGACTGAATGTAATGCACTACACTGTGTTGTGCTTTTTGCACGCCAGAGGGTCCCCTGGTCCCAGTTAGGTACAGTTCAAATTACATTTAGAATACATCTACTACCACGGCTCATTAACCGTTTTACGTTTTTTTTACAACTTTATTACTTAAAACGTGTGTTTTAAAAGCTTCTGTGGTTGGTTAAGCTGGATTAAGCAAAAAATTGAACTAATCATAGAAGAACTCAAAGGCGTAGGAGTACCACGCTTTATTAAAACGTGTTTTGGAGCCACGCCTCTGGCACAAACTGAAAACGCAAACTTCGACTTGGCAATGGCAATGGCAATGGCAAAGGAGTAGATGGTTACTGGTTCAAAGTCTGTTCTGTGTACCCAGTGCACAGCATGTGCGGCCCATTTGGGGCCCACCTCGGGTCTCATTTTTTTAATCCGAATTGTTCATTTTGTTCGTTTCATCTAGTATGTGGTTCTCGTAAAAATTCATGTTTATTGGAGTTCAGTAACTATTTGATCGGTGACTATTTATCTTATTGTTTTGTAGAAAAAAATCACCTACATTTATTTTTTTTGAGTGTTCCGTTTTCAAGACAAATACAATCCGAAAACAGAGTTAAAGATCTCCGATCAATATGAATTTTTACGTGGGCCACGTACTCGACAAGATGAACATAATGAACGATTCGGATAAAAAAAACAGGACTCGAAATAGGCCCTAAATAGGCCGCACATCACAAATCCTTAACCCGAACCTAGTAACTGGTTGCTAAAGGCTCAATAATCCAAAACCTTCTCACTATGGTTAGCTATTCTCTCTCTCTCTCTCTCTCTCTCTCTGTGTGGTCCAAATCCAGACACCAACGTACGAGCAATGACTCCATTGGATTAAAATGGTCCTTGAAATCAGATGAGTTGGGTTGATTCAATTTAAGGGAAAATTGATGATTTTTTTTTTTTTTTGCATGGCAAAAAGAAATTTTATTGCTCCATTAAAAATAGATACAATAAAAGAAAGGCATCACAACGAGAGGGAAGCATCCCAACTAGGTTGGCACCCAACCCTCTCGACAATCATATGCCAGAAAGCCTCGAGCATGGTTGGCAAGAGGTCAACCAGCCAAGCCAAAACAACCTTAGATCATAACACCTTTACAAAGGAACCTAGAATCTCATAAACCCTCAACCAAAAAAGAAAAATATAAGCGGCATAAGAAAGCTGATGTATCATCTTCACTACATAAGAATCTCCAAAAGAACCAAATCATGGGAATGTATCACCCGTAGGACCTCTAGTAGAACCAAACATTGGGCATGCATCTCCAGCAGAACCAAAAGACAAGCAAACATAAGGAGCACCTCCAGCAGAACCAAAAGACAAGCAAACATAACGAGCAGCAGCATATGAATCTCCAGAATAACCAAACCATAGGCATGCATCTCCAGCATAACCAAATATAAGGTGTAGCAACAAAATTGACAGCAGAAGGAACATATGAATGGCATCAAATGGAAGCGCAACAATTGAAAATATAGTGCAACAACAAATGGAAGTCACACATCTCCAGCAAAACCAAATGACAAGCAAACATAAGGAGCAGCAGCATGTATCTTCATAATAACCGAACCATAGGTGTGCAACTCCAGCAGAACCAAATATAAGTTGCAGTAACAAAATTGACTGCAGAAGGAACATATGTAAGACATCAAATGGAAGCGCAGCAATTGGGAAAATTGATGATTTAGGCTTCTATCGTTCTTGGATGTGTAGATATATAGTGTATATATCAGTTTTGTACACACACACACACACACATATATACACATATATATATATGACACTGTGTGTGTGAGAGAGAGAGAGAGAGAGAAAGAGATGGTGAGGGTATTCAATTTAAGGACAAATGGTGGGGGAGAAACAGGGGTTACTCAATTTAAAGGATGGTTGGCACAATACATTCTGAATTGATCCTTCGTTATACCCCCAGCAGCGAAGAAAGGAAAGAAAGGGTGGCTGTTAGCTCCAAACAGCTCGGTTATGGTTTTGGTTGGCAATCCCATTGTCATCCCATTGTCAAATCACACATTTATTTGTATCCCATTTTTATCGAGTCTGTAATTTTTATTTATTTATAGAATGTCTATTTAGGTTGTGGAAAGGAATCACTTCAATATGTAATGTTTGTGAGCGCGGTAGTATTTAGTCAGGTATTTTTGGAAGCAAATAAAGTCGGTTCAATATTGCATAACTTGCTCAAGCAACCTGTCAAGCAAATCACCTGTTCACAAATGAGATTCAATATTGCATAACTTGCTCAAGCAACCCGTCAAGCAAGTCTCCTGTTCGCTAGTTGCTCGAGCAACTTGGTTCTTGCTTGAGCAACTGAGGTGCGCCTATATAATGATATCAATTAGGGTTGAAGAGTGACTGAACGAGAATTCATCTTTTTGAGCGGCTATTCACATACAATATACTTGGGAGAGTTTTTTGGATGCACCTTGAAGATCTTTGAAGGCCGGATGCTTAGTGATCATCTTCAAGGGGTTTAATTCGTCAACAACAACTTTTTTCTCTATCAAAGTCCTTTTGTGGAGTTCGAAAGGCAAATCTGTTGGAAGGCTTGAGGATTCAAGATGTGGCGATCATGCAAGGGTGTGATGTACGTGGATTCGGCAAGTAGGGCTTAGGATTCTTGGTGAGAATACACGGTCATCGAGTAAGTCTACTTGTAATCACACATTTATTTAGTGCATGATTCCTTCCCGTGGTTTTTTACCCTTTTCAGGGTTTTTCCACGTAAATCTTGTGCCTTGTTCTTTTATCATTTAGTTTGAAGAAGTTTCTTCTTGTTATTATTATTCATCGCATCGATTTAGGAATTTCAGTGGCCTTTCCAGTAACCATGGCTACTTAAGCTCTGGTCGGGAAAAATTCACTGTAAAAGCGTGGTTCCCAACCACGATTACTAAAAGGGAAAATTATCCAAATGGTCCTTGTAGTTTCACCCAAGTCTCGATTTAGTCCCTCTAGTTTCAATTGCACTCCAACGAACCCTGTAGTTTCAATTTTGGTCGAATTGAATCCCTGACGTTAACTTCCGTTAGCAAACGTAACGAAAATCCCAATTTGAGGTTCTTTGAGGGTCGAACTTGTCTTTTCACCCACCCTTCTTCTTCCCCAATTTGAAACCCTAACCCTAAATCGACCAGGTCCATGGCCTCCGGCGCCGAATTCCGCCACAATGCTGACATTGCGGAATATAAATACTGACTCCATACATCATCTGTTACTAGTACTAGGTAGCTGGTTTGTACAAGATGTGATTTCGAGTACATCCAAAATTACACGCCAATCTTTACCCTCTTTTTTTTTTTATATCCATGTTTAGGTAAATTAGGTAAGACAGTGAAAAAAAAATTAGTGTTGCGTTGGGATCGTATACCCAACTGAAACCCTGTATTTAATTTGGAGATATTTTTTTTGAGGTCGGGTCGGCATTGCGGCAGAATCCAGCGCGGAGGCCATGGACCGGGTCGATTTAGGGTTAGGATTAGGGTTTCAAATTGGGGAAGAAGTAGGGTGGGCGAAAAGACGAGTTCGACCCTCAAAAAACCCCCAAATTTGGATTTCCGTTAAGTTTACTAACGGAAGTTAACGTCGGGGACTCAATTCAACCAAAATTGAAACTACAGGGTTCGTTGGAGTGCAATTGAAACTAGAGGGACTAAATCGAGACTCGGGTGAAACTACAGGGACCATTTGGATAATTTTCCCTTACTAAAAAGTGTGTCTTGTAACAACGCTCTTTTTGATTAAGTTAATCCTCTTGGCTAACTAACAACGAAAGCATGTTTGCGAAACACGCTTTTTAAAAGACGTGATTGCTGAACACGATTTAATGTATTATGGGAATAAAGTTTAAAAACACACGTTTTAATTAATAAAGTTGTAAAAAAACATAAAACAGTTAATCGCCCTTACTACCACACCCAAATAAACAAACACTCACATTAATATGTAGGATCACACGCACTGGGTGTGTAGTATGTGTAAGCCTCACAAATTTATGTGTGTATTTGTGTATTTGGGTGTGCATATTAAATATGATTATAGACTTTTATTATTCTTTTTAGATCTTTCACTGTCCGATCTCGATAATCGAAACTGTTCATGCTTTGGTCGACTATATCAACGTTGTCAAAATCTCGCTGATCAATTACCGCTTGACGTGCTTTCGGAATACTTAGCTGTGGACAAAGCTACTATTATGAAAATCGGTGAACACAACCAATTATAATTAATTGGTAGCGATCCAATGAGTTAAATTTTTTCTAAACCTAAGTTTTTTCTGTTTATTAGGCACTCTTTTTTGTTATTGCAAGTTCTATCACTCTAGCTTCCGAGATTCGTTAGGGCGTTGTGGATTGAATATGTTATTCAATTCCTAACAGATGTTGCTATGCCGATCTTTAAAATGCAAATCCTCCAGATATCCAATTAAACACTGCCAGCTACAAGCAATGTAAATGAGAGAAAAATGGGCAACCAATCCCCCTTAATAGAAATCTCAAAATGAAAAAAAGGTGGGCCGTGGCTTCATCAACGAACAACTCTTCAAATTGCAGCTCTACCATTGTAGAGAGATTCATCTCACCACTACCTCATAACCAAACCATCTCGCAAGAGGAGATTAAAAAACCCTTAGTGGCTCATTGAGAGGGAGAGTTCCAGAACTAATATCAAGTGGTTTGTTGATCACAAGAAGTTTGGTGATGTTTTGCCTGTTTTTGAAGCAACAAATGCATTTTTTTAACAACAAAAAAATATTAATATTTTGATAGGAATAAAAAAGATAGCAAGAAATTGATTTGACAACCTAATAAAATTGTTTTAAGTCAAGGACATGATTATCATGATAAATTGTTTTGGGAAATTTTGAATGCATTTAAGTCATATATGAATAACTGTAGAGACGGAATTAGGATATTTATAAAGTAAGAATCAGCTGATAAAATAAACCATTATCAAAATAAATACATTCTATTATTATACGTTACAATATTTTCTAATCATCTGTGGTACATTATATATAACTATCTTATAGTATTTAAGTAACTACGATGTTGACATTCTCATTTCTGATAATGCTTTGTCTAAAGAAGTACAAATTTGTTGAAAGAGCAAGGTTAAACCATCAAAGAAGATTATGGTACACACTTGGAAAAAAATGTAACTCACAACAAAAAAAATGCGTAACTAACCAAAAAAAGTGAAGCTGTTTTTAGGATGTACCATACACCCCTTTTCATAACTTTAAAACCCCCCGCACCAAGGTTCTGAATCTCGTACCGGCTAAGGTACCGGTTTTCCTATTGGTACGGTACGGTACCGGTACTGGTGCAGTACTGGTACCGTTTCGGATTTAGCACTATTTCTAATATATATGATTATAAATATATATTTTATAGCGTATTCCATACAAAAATATATTTTTTATAGCACATTTCATACAAAAATATATTTTTTAGAGCATATTTAATGCAAAATATTTTTTTTAAAACATTTTTTGTACAAAATAAAATTTTTATCTTGTGTTTATAATAGAAGATAACTAGGGCCCAAAAGAATGAGAAAGATATGACCCAATTAAAAAAATACTAGATGGCCCAAATACCTAAAAGTACAAGCCAACATAACCCTAAAATAGTCATACACACAGTATGGAGATTACTGTACAATAAAATTAACAAGAGGAAAAAGTCGCCGCAGCAGCCCAGAGGAAAAACTCAATCTCTGTCTCTCTTGATCAGGTCGGTGGATCTCTCTCTCTCTCTCCCTTCCTTCCTTTAGCAAGTGGCTGATTGACGGTCACCGAAGATGAAGACTTGATCTCTGTCTCTCTCGATCAGGCTAGTAGATTACGACGACAACGATGGCGAGGCTAGCAGATCTAGGTGGGTTAATGTTGAAAATTTTACAAAATTGCAGTCTGCAATTTCTCGGACGAAATCGCCGGTAAAGGAGTACTGGCCGGTATTGTCCGGATTGACCGGAACCTGTCGGAAAGGTCCGGAATTTAGGACAGGACGGAATTACAAGGGTGTGTTACCGGTTACGGTCAAATCCGGTACGTATCGGCCGGTACGGTACGGAACGGAATTAACAACCTTGCCCCCCCCCCCCCCCCCCCCCCCCCACACACACACACACACACAAAGGATAACCATAAAACTGCGTAACTAATGAGCCAAAATATATATATATATATATATATATATATATATATATATACACACACACACATGAATTATCCAGTCAAGGATTCCGGATTGAAGGTTTTTTGGTGTTTTGAAGATTTTAAAAATTGTTTTTGCATAATCCGAACCGTCCAATGTATTTAAAACATGTTTTTAATGGTACCCGTGAGAAATCATAAAAAAAAATGACCGGGAAGGGCTTGATGCGAGCAATTTTTCACAAAAATTGTACATATACAGTTTTATGAAAAATTGCTTAGATCAAGCCCTTCTCGGTATTTTTTTTGGATGATTTCTCGCGGGGACCCTTGAAAACACGTTTTAAACACATTGAACGGTTCGGATCATGAAAATTTGATCCGGAACTATGAGTTCCGGACTTAGGGATCCCGGACTAGATCGGGACTCATATATATATATATATATATATATATATATATATATATACACACACACCATACACCAAAAAGAACCCTGCCTGATTTTTTTGTACTTCTGTTTTCCTTATGTAGTAACAGACTAACACATGTATATTATTAGAAACACGTTATATAGATGCTTGTTTAAGTGACATTCTCATGCTCTTGATAGCATGTGAAAACTGAAGGAGAATGTTTCCGTGAAAAAAGCGTTGATCAATTCCGAATGGCAAAATGCTCGTTCCATCAGGAAAGTTCATTTCCTCACTCCTCCCAAATTCGAAACCCCAAACTTTATGTCTGTGGACAACATTTACTGTTCAGCGTTCATGTAATTACTTCTCGTATGTAATTAGTTTTTTACCCAGATTCTTTATGCTTTTAAGGTGTCTCTTTTTCAGGTTGCACCATCTCTGCCTTCAGTTTATGAATGAAATGCTGTAAAGACCAGTGGTAATTATATTGCATAGAATTGTTTTGATTTTTCTTTATCTTAGGTTTTCTGCATGTTCAGTTCATTTTGTCTAGCAACTACAGAAACGTTTCATGATCGAGCAGGGCCATTTTGTCTAGCAACTACGAAATTGTTGCCCTCCAAGCAAGGGCAGATCCAGGACACAAATCTACCCTGGGCTAACCAAACTTGTACACAAATTTGAGGTGGGCTAAAATTTGGTAGGATAAAATTTTACATATAAAAAAAAAATCCCATTTTTTGAAACCCCACCTGGGCTATAGCCCACCATAGTTCCTTCTAAGATCCACCCTTGCCTCCAAGTGTTTGTTTCAATTACTCAGTCAAACTTTTTATTGCCATTCATAAACTCTATGCTTGTTACCAGGAAAACTTGGAAATTTTGGCAAGTAGAGTGGTAGGGAACTCTAACTTGCTTTGGTAGTTTTTCTTTCACATTGTTCTAACCTAGCCTAGATGGTAAAATCTCTTACTAGTGCTACTCGAAAGTTGGTAGTTTGGCAATTGGTGTAAAATATGTGGGTATTTGATGGAGCTTACACTTTCTAATCTTCAGGGACCCAATTTGTTTATTTGTATTAGTTGGCTAAACAGAAGAAACAAAGTGGAACTGCAACCCAAGGGAACATTTGATGAACTCCTTTAAGGAGAAACAACAACCCAAGGGAAAGCCCAAAAAAAAAAAAATAGGTAATAATTAAAAACAGGAGATTGATAGACAAGTCTCGTTTCAACCACAACTACACATACACAGTTTCATTTATGCTTTGCTAGTTATCTTTTCTCCATCATTTGAACTGGGTATTGCATTATATATCTGAAGATTTGAATTCAGATACATCTAGATGCTTAGAAAGAGTAGACTCTGCTGCTTGGTCTGATTAATATTCTGTCGCAATATCGAAAATTGTGAGATATGAATTTCTAGATATTTCATTGTGGATATGGTTTGTTTAACGCATTAATGTTCGTGGGATAATTGGAGGATACCATGTCTCTCAAGTTTCAAAGCCTGGGACCAACCCAAAAACTACTTGTTAGGGCATGCGTGAAATGCTGCTTTTCTAATAGGATCAACAAACATATATTTGTGTTTCTTCAAGAGTTGTAGTTGAAAATGGTTCTCTATGATTAACTTACCTTATTTATGTTTCATAGGGTGGATTATAAGGTGAAGTGATCGCGATCGAAGAGCTCCATTGAATCCAATACCACTTGTTTCTGGTAAGACTTCATTGTTATTATTTTTGATGTTGTTCATGTACGTGATAACTTTGGTTAAAGCCTTAGTTAGCTCTTCGTTTGTTTACACGGTGTCGGGGAGGTCAGCGCGCAGCTCCCAATTGACCAAAGTCAACATTGACCATCCAATAGGATGATGACAGGTGTCGCTCAGGTGGCACAGTACCCACGTGACACGTAGTGCACCCCACGCAAGACTCCGCGCAGGCGCCACTAGCGTGGTACTATCCAATGATAGGCGTCTCAGTGGCGTGCATTCTAGGCCCAACAAGGGCAGTGTTTGGACAACCATGGGCCATCCGAACCAGAAGAAAAGTCCATGGCCTAAGCGGCTAGCGCGGTCCAGAACATGGGCGAGGACGCGAGAAGCTAGTCTAACATAGCCCAGGTAATTATACCTGCTGTGGTCTAAAGGCAGGACCCCGGGGAGCCCTTGAGGCTTGGCTGCGATACAGGCGCGGCCAAACAGGTCACGACCTTGCCCTAACGGGAATAAGAGAGATCTAGTGGTTTGATGGCTATAAAGAACAAGAGGTTCGCTGTGCGAGGGGTGGAATAGCGCGCCACTGCGCTGATCAGCTGTGCGCTGGATGATGTCACCCGTGCAGTCAAGTTTTACGGAAAAGACATGTGTCGTTGTATTATAGGGTGACAGCCTGACACCTAATTATTGGTCCAAGGTGCCTATAAATACGAGACATTCCCTTTCAATACCTAGAGGTTGGTGAAATCTTGGCAGAGCATATGTCATCCTAGAGAGAGAAAAGGGATAATCACTGATTGAGATGAGAACATTCTCTCTGAAAATCATCTCCATCTCCTAGGTCACCAGGGTATCACACGGATTAGACTGAGAGCAATCCACTACCTTAGTCCTTTTCTGTGCACACCTGTTCTATTCTTCACCCTTCCTCTAGATCACTCTATTCTCATTCCTAATGTGTTTTACTATTGACTATTTTTACCTCTCCAGCTCATCATTTTGACTAAAGCAAGAACCATCACCTACTGTGGACGCACCTCCGGAGGGATCCTCGAATCGATTCGGAGTTGCCACCTGGGTTTTAGCGGATTGTCCCCGAGGAACCGAACTCGATTGACTTGTACCTCATTCAATGGATAAGGAATATTGGCCCGTCATCACCATACTATCTTAGGTTCGGGAGCTCAGTTACGAGAGGGGAAGGGTTTTACGGCACCCCCCTCTCCCGGTTCGAAGACCGGTCTCTACTTGACTTTTGTGGGATTGTAATGAATATATGCAACTCAACTTTGAACAAGTACGGGGGATGAGGGATGAGAAGCCAAATAACGATGATAAACATAACAATAAACTGCGGTGTATACTTGTGCTCCGTGAATCTACATGAATGATGATGATATGCGAGTATGAACAAACAGGAACATCAAACAACAAGTAACAGTGTTAGAATATGACTAACAGTGATAGAATAATTCAAAATAACACTACAAGTTACTGTAAAACAAAACCAATCTGATCCTCCACAAAAGTTTGAGCGCTCAATAGATGAGCTTGAGCGCTCAAAGCCTTCTCACTCATTCATGCTTCTGATGTTCCTAATGATTCTGATTTGATGGAAAACATGTTTTAATCACCATTGTTTACTAAAAAACAACATTGGAATCGCTAAACAAAATGGCATAATCACATAATCATGGGTTTAAACTCATCCATGGACCAAAATGAGGCAAACAGTAGAGAAGGAATGAAGACTCAATGCTTTGAAGCTTTGCAGAACACTCAAAAAGCCAAAAACAAGCTAAAATAAGAGAATGATTTGATTGGACCAGAAGATAGTTTGAGCGCTCAAAGGGATGCATTGAGCGCTCAAGCCATCTCCTGGATTTGAGTGTTTCTGCAGCATTCAGCCCTCATCTGGACCACAAACTAGTTCAACATGATATATGATGATGCATAACGTGTTGAAATTTCACCAACATGAATAAAATAAACTTGAGGTGTCCACATAAGTGGAGAGTAAGCATTGGACCACACATAAGCATGGTTGGAATGAATGGGAGAAGAGATCAGGTTGGCTTAGCCAAACATCAACACACACACACTTCGTGAACAGGTTGGCTTAGCCAAATATCAACACACACACACGCTTCGTGAACAGGTTGGCTTAGCCAAACATCAACACACACACACGCTTCATAAATTGAAAACAGAATACAGAACTAGAATAAACATGATTGAAGTGCCAAAACTGAGTAAGGCTTAAGTGCTCATAGCCCTAGCATTGAGCGCTCAAGCCCCATTCAAGGGCTCTGAGTTTCTGTGATTTCTGACCATTCTTTGATATTGATATGAACTTGAAACTTTCTGATCATTGTTAAAAGGGGTGAGATGCACTGTTTGCTTCATGAAATAGGATTATCCATGGCTTGATGATGATGAAACATCACTTTTATTGCTTTTGGGTTCATTGATCAATGATCAAAGGCAAAATAAACTGATTCGAGAGTTGTTGAACCACCAAAAAACCATAATAATGATGTTACCAACATAAGATATGATCAGAAACCACAAAAACATGAAAGGGGCCAAAATAGTTTGAGAGCTCGAACTGTGACATCATCACAGTTTGAGCGCTCAAGCTGTGACACCAGCACAGTTTGAGCGCTCGAACCATTTCGAGTTCAGATTTTTGAAATCAGTTTTTCTTGATATCTAAGACCTTGTGAGCTCATAGAAAGTATGTGGAACCTCCATGAACTCACTGGTCTCCCTCAGGATGACCAAAACGTGATTTTTCACATGATTTTCTACCTTTTGACTTTGATTAAGCTTGAACTTGGGTGTTTGTTGAAGGGGTGGATTGTGGTTGTGTTTATAAGTGTAATGTGGGTTGTTTTGGACAGTAGAGTGTGAGTGTAGGACTGATTGGATGATCGATTGAGTGTATGGGGATGTATTGGAGGTTAGATGACCATTTTTTACATGATCAAGTGGGTTTACTGGATTTTGGATGATGGAGTTGCAATTGATGGATGATTACAGTAGAGAGGGACTGACTATGGAGTTTTAGAGTGAGAAAGAGGTCAGGATTAGTTGGTATCTTAAAGACCCATGTGTATTTGGTCTTAAAGATGAGATTTTTTAGTGTTTTTAGCTTGAAGATGATGGAAATGGATGAGAGAGGGTGTAAAACGTGATTGAAGGATGAGAGAGAGTGGTTTTGGTCTGATGAAGGGTGTGAGAGAGAGAGATCAGCCAAGGGTCCTTAAACAATGGGTGGAGGGTGGTTTATATAGAGAGAAAATGGGAGGAAAATGTAATTTGCAATTCAAGTTGGAGAGGGAGTGTTATTGGAGGGATTGACGTGAAAACGAAGCTTAGAAACTAGGGGGAGCCCATAGTTTAGCTAAAAAACCAGCTGAAAGATGTTTTGAAAATTTTCTGGTGCGCGAATGGTTTGAGCGCTCAAAGGGCCTGTAGGCCATACTTTGCGGGACTGTCCCGGGTGCTACCGAACTCCGTTTCTTGCGTGATTTGAAGCGTTGAAAGGCTTGCCGAGTGTAATTTCTAACACAAGTGGTTTGAAACCAAGATAATTTGTACATCCAAGTGTGTGACCATTTTACCCTCAGAAGGTCAGAAAAACAAGTCGTTTTGGTAAAACAGGCACATCTCCCTCATTTCAAAACGGATTGAGACATATTATATATCAATAAAGAGGGTTTTGAATGTACTAGAAGATGGTGTAGGCTTGGGTTTATTTTGAAGAGCATTATGGGTGGTTTGAAGGGTATTTTGATTATTTTGGTTGGTTTAAGGTTGTTCTAGGAGGGTTTAGAATGGTTTAGAGTGGTTTGGTGAGTTCAAGCCTTGTTTTTAGCCTCAAGGTATGCATGGTTGGTCTATTTCATCATCGGGAATGCTTGATAAGTTTCTCGGGTCAAAATCGGGGTGTCTACACCTACATTCAAGCGACTCTGCTGGGGAGGTAGATTAGTTGATAGTAAACACACGAAGTGGTCTACAGACTTCAAGCATGGCAACGAATCAAGCCAACCTTGTTCTTGACGGTCCACCATTGATAGAGGATGCTACATCCAGTTAGGCAGGGAATAAAGGAGGAGGAAACAAGGGCACTCCAACCATGGAAATAATTCACACTATGCAGGCTGGAATCAACCAAATGCAGGCTACACAGACACAGTAACTTGCCGCTATTACTGAGGTGCAACGGTGCCCCAACAGATCCATGCTGGGGGGGGGGGGGGGGTTGGGAGGGAGTACAACCACCTGTGATTCCACGGGCTAAACAAGCTCATGGGACTCAGGGTATTGCTCCCTTAGTCGGTGGCCCAGGCACCCAAGCTCCCGCTCAACCTCTGACATCCTGCCTTGCTAGAGAATCCTGGCCTTCAAACCATAGGAACTGGTTCTGTCCACCAGATAGCAGCACTTGGAGAGAATGGCGGGCCATAGGCGGTGACACTAGCTGAGATGCAATCTCTGTTGCAAAAGGAAAAAACGAAAACAACTCTTCCTTCCCTCCCAAGCCCTGATATTCAACTACCATACCCTATGGCCATTCTCCATATGCCCTACCCAGAAGGTTATACCCCACCAAAGTTCATCAAGTTTGACGACAAAGATGGTAATGCACATGAGCATGTGGTGCACTTCATCAAAACCCTGGGAGCCTTTTCTGGTGACACAAATCTCAGACTAAGAGAATTTTTAAAGTCCCTGACCAATAGGGCATATACATGGTATGTCAACCTCATTCCCTACTCTGTAACGTCATGGGAAGACATGGTCAGCTGCTTCTATGCCAAATTCTTCCAAACGCGCGAAAAGATAACTAGCATATCTTTGGTCAAAGAAACCCAAGGCCCCAGTGAAGACATAATTGACTACATCAAGCGATTTCAAGACCGCGTGGTCGACTGTTTAGAACCAGTGGAGGAGGACTATCTGGTGGAGATTTGCACGACTGGCCTTTTGCGCGAGTAGCAGTCATTTTTGGTCAACGTCAAAATCCAATCATTTGCTGCATTGCTGGAAGCACCGTATAAATTGCGCCATATTGTCAAGCCGCCCACGCGAGAAAACTGGAAGTCAAGGAAGTCTCACTCTGTCGTCGAAGCTACAACTTCCGCTCCATCCTCGCGCAAGTCGCAAGGGGGAAGGGGCAGCGGTGGTGGCGGTAATGGGCGCGGCGGGTGGAAGAAACAAAAGGTGTACAAGGATGCTACAGGCCCCCCCAAAGTACCCTTGCAACATAGAGGAAGCTAAAGCGCTGGTAAAAGAGTGGATAGCAGATGGCGAGCTCACATTGCCAGACATAGAAGTTGCGCCTTCGCGCGCTGACAGAGAAAGCTCAAACTATTGCATGTTCCATCGACACACCAAGCATCCCACCAGTGAGTGTTGGACGCTGCGAAGAATTTTCAAAAAGAAGTTAGACAACAACGAGTTGAGGATAACGACGAAGGCACAGGATGTGCGCACACACCCCTACCCTGAGCACGGGACAACCAACATGGCTAAGTGCATTGATTTTATGCGTGAGATTGAGGAAGATGATTATGATTATAGTTATGACTATGATTATGATTATAGTTATGACTATGATTATGAGGTGTATATGACATCTTTTTATGACGAGCTGGATGATATCGCTGGATATGACCTCCCAACAGTGGCCACTCCCGATCAAGAGAGTGGGGTCAAGATTTTGCAAAACAGCATGAAATTCAGATAGTTTTATGATGGAATGCGGTTTACACCCGACACGAGATTCAGAATGACGAAGGCCATTTTGGCTATAGCGCAGGAAGGCCATGGGGCGTGCGCTGCGGAAGGGGGTTCCATCCCCAAGACGATTAAGGAAGAGTCGAATACGATCTCATTCTCTAACTTTGATAGAAAGGTGCTGCACCTGCACGACAGACCTCTATATGTCACCGCACGCGTCAACGGAGTGACGTTGAAGCGAACTTTCATGGATAGAGGTGCATCCATCAACATCATGCCGATGTCGTTGATAGGAATCCCGGAGGAGCGAATTGTGAAATCGTTGATAGGAATCACTGGATTCCAGGGTGATAAGAAGGAGTCACTTGGCTACGTCATTGTTGATCTTGCAATCGGACCTATCCGCATTGCTGCCAAGTTCCACATCATTGACGCGCAGACAAACTACCACATTATCTTGGGCCACAGTTGGATGCACCACGTCGCGGTAATTCCATCCAGTTATCATCAATGCTTGAAAGCAATTTGGGCTAGAAAGAAGGTCACTGTGGCGGCATCCGAGAAGCCATTTGAGGTGAATGAAGCTCACCTTTCTGATGTAGTATGCTTCACTGAAATGGTGGAAACAATGAGCGTGGTGGTGGCAAGGTTGTGTAGGGTTAAGTTGCCTAAGTGGGAAGATATTAAGGACAATTATGAAAGAGAGACCTCCGCGAGCAAGCGAGATTTGTTTACGGAGAGCGCGTCAGGGCCAAGGAAGATCACCAAGGTCAAAGAAGGAGGAAATACCGTGTATTGCTTGTGACGGGGTGGTGGGCCGGACGTTCTGATAGGGGAGTCCGACTCGTGGTGCCCAGAGGCAATGGGAGTAGAAGAAGATGAAGTTGTAAAGCCCGAGCCAGCTCCAGAATGTATGTAGGATGGTCCTAAACCCCAACCAGACGTTCTTGAGGAAGTCAATCTCAGAGAAGGAGAAGGGACTCCAATGCCCGTCTTCGTAAGCGCGGCACTTGAAAGTGGCATGAAGAAATGACTTATCCTATTGTTGCAGCAGTACAACGATGTATTTGCCTGGCATTATGAGGAGATGCCAGGATTGGACACTGAGTTGGTGGCGCACCACTTGAACGTCTTCCCAAACTCCAAACTTGTCAAACAGGGTCAGCGCAAGTATTAAACTGAGCTAGAAGAGAAGATAGAGGAAGAAGTTGAGAAGCTGAGAAGCGCAGGGTTCATTCAGCCCATACAGTATATGCTGTGGCTCGCAAACATTGTGCCCGTGAAGAAGAAGAATGGTCAAATCCGTGTATGCGTTGATTTCCGTGACCTCAATAAGGCCTGTCCCAAGGATGAATTTCCTTTGCCTCATGTGGATACACTGGTTGACTCCACATTGGGGCACTAGATGTTTTCTTTCATGCACGACTTCAGCGGCTACAATTAGATCAAAATGGCAGCAGAGGACGCGGAGAAGACAACATTCAGAACACCCTTGGGCAACTTCTACTATACTGTCATGCCCTTTGGTCTAAAAAATGCAGGTGCAACCTATCAGCGCGCAATGACGACAATCTTTCATGATATGCTGCATCACATTGTGGAGGATTATGTGGATGACCTAGTGGTAAAGTCAAAGGAGAAGTTTGATCACTTGGACCACTTGGAGACGGTATTAAAAAGATGCAGAAAGTTCAATATAAGGATGAACCCACTGAAGTGTGCATTTGGTGTCGCATCAGGAAAATTCCTGGGGTTTCTGGTCCATAGGCACGGGATTGAGGCAGATGATGCAAAGACAAAGTCCATTATTGAAATGCCCCCTCCCCACTCCCAATGAACCCTAAAAAAGTTCCTTGGTCGAGTTTCCTATCTGCGGAGATTCATCCCCGTGCTAGCACAAATCTATATTTGAATGGCGCGAGGAACACCAGCACGTGTTTGAAAGAACTGAAGCTGGACTAACCTCCCCGCAAACCATGATTGCACCATAGAAGGGCAAGCCCCTCATTCTATATTTGACGTTCACCCCGAGATCCATTGGGGCCCTGCTCATGCAGGAGGTTGATGGCACAGAGAGGCTAGTATACTATATCAGCAGAAAAGTGCAAGGTGCAGAGGAGCGTTACACGCTTGTAGAGCGGCACTGCTTAGCGCTGGTTTTCACCACGCAAAAGCTCCGCGACTATTTTCTGTCCTTCAAAATTCATATCATTACAAAGAGCGACCCAGTGTGATACTTGTTATCACGGCCAGCTCTCACGGGGATAGTGGCCCGCTGGCTTTTAGCTTTGGCTGAATTTGAAATATCATGTGTCACTCCCCGAGCGATCAAGTGTTAAGCACTTGTTGACTTATTGGCACAGTTCCCTAGTGGATAGTGTGAGCCAGTTTAGGAAGCGTTGCCAGGAGATGGTTTCGAAGCATTAGTGGCCGCGTCAGAAGCAACCACTTGGACGCTGAGCTTCGATGAGGCCACAGGAGGTGGCACAGGAGGTGCAGGAATAGTCCTCACTAGTAGTGATGGCCAGTGGGAATACCTCGCGTACAAGTTATCATTCCAATGTTCTAACAACGAAGCAGAGTACGAGGCTTTGATCCTAGGGCTTTTGGCAGCCAATACAAAGGAAATAAAGGTCCTCAAAATTGTGGGGGATTCAAAACTTGTTATTTTGCAGATAGAAGGCCACTACGCGCTTAAGGATCCTACTCTCGCCCCATATCGAGCCACTGTACAAAGATTGATGCAGCGGTTTGATAAGGTGGATGTTATTCACAAGCCCAAATCAGACAATAGGTTCCCTGACGCGCTCGCTACACTCGGTGCAAAACTCGAGTTTAGTGAAGAAAAGATTGCAGTGGAGATCGTGAAGAGAACATACCCGTCAATAATTGATGAAGTGAGCAAAGAGCAAGCCGTAGAAGAATGGAAAGAAAAGTTGACAAAGCAGTTAACTACTGGGGAAGGCAATGTGCCTGTGTCATAGTTGGCACAATTTACAATGATTGAGAAGAAGTTATACTACTGCGGGCCTCAAGGCTAGCTGACGCGTTGCATCGAACTTCAAGAGTCCAAGGCCAGGCTGCATCAGATCCATGATGCAACCTGTGGAGAAAATGATATCTCTCTTTACCTGAGGGTTTAGAGACAAGGTTATTATTGGCCCAGCATGAAAGCTGACGCCGCTGAGGTGTTGAAGAAATGTGAGAGGTGCGCACTAGCCATCCTGGAGCAAGAATGTTGCTTCTCAGTGGAGCAGGATTGGAGGCAAAAATACATCGATTTCCTGCAAGAAGGCGCGCTACCAGTAGAAAAGGAGAATAGAAGACAGGTCAAGATGTCCGCTAGACGTTTCTTTATTAAAGAAGGAAGTTTGTACAAGAGAGCTTTGGACCACATCCCGTTACAGTGTTTGTCCAACGAAGAGGCCGAGGAAGTGTTGTACAAGGCTCACGAGTTGGAACACCAGGGCAAGCGGAAGCTATATGAACATATCATTCATTTGGGGTACTATTGGCCGCGGATGGAATCTGACGGCAAGGCACATGTGCGCAGGTGCCACGCATGCCAGAAATTTGGAAACCTTGTTCACGCGCCAGCAGTTGAGCTCCACGCTATTAGCGCGCCTTACCCCCTTCCACACTTGAGTAATGGACCTTGTCGGGCCCATCACGCCACACTCGCATAGACATCAGTGGATTTTGGCAACCACTGAAGTTAGCACCAAATGAGTGGACGCGGTGCCATTGAAGATCGTAACCGGCACGACAGTCGCCTAGTTCATCAAAGAGAACATTATATGCAGATTTGATATACCCAAAAGCGATTCTATCAGACAACGGAACCCTTTTTGTTAATAAAGATGTGGGTGAATTGCTTCAGTCCTACTCCGTGGGGCACCAGACTTCAACGCCTTATTACCCTCAGGGGAACGGCCAAGCTGAGGCCACGAACAAGTCTTTGGTGCAGATGTTGAGCATGTTACTGGACGAGAAAGGTGGGACGTGGTCAGATCATCTGATCTCGGCGCTCTAGGCCTACCGGACAACAAAGAGAAAAGCAACGCGAACTAGCCCCTTCAACTTGGTTTACACGGAGACCATACTCCTAGTGGAACTGAGCGTACCTTCCGCGCGGCTGGCTTTATCAACAGAAGTCACAGTCGCGAAGCAGCGCGCGGATCTAGAAGCCTTAGAAGAAAGGAGGGAACTTGCCATAGAGCATCAAACCAAGTATTGGGAGTCAGTGTCCAAGTTCTACAACAAAAGCGTGGTCCCACGAGAGTTCAAAGTTGGAGATCTAATTTGGAAATCAACCACTGATGTGATGAGGAACGTCAAGCTCCCCAAATTTACCCCAAGGTGGGAAGGACCGTACCAAGTCATCAATGCTGGGTCGAGCAATCACTATTGGCTCTCCAATGGATTTCTCACAGGCCCCATCAATATTAAGCTTGTGAAAAAGTATTATCCATGATTAAGAGGATGATGTGAAGTTGTGACAATCTCGCAGATGTTATTTTACAGTTCCAATTGCTTTGCTTTGTAAAGATTATCACTGAGTTAATGGAATGATGAGCTTGGTTGTCTTACAAGTAGAATTTATATTTCATACAATGGCAATCAACTCCCAAGTTAAGAGTGACTTGCTCAGAAATGCCTTGTCAATCACAATAAAATAAATAAACATTGCGGAAAAAGTAAATAGATCCAACACAACAAAAATTTATATATACTTCAGGTGGTTTCTTTACAAAAGAAAAGTAAAATATAATCATTGCGGAGGAGAGGGGAATAGGCCCTTAGTTACAGGGTCGTTCTCTGAAATCGTTGCCCCACCCGCAACATCTAGCTCCTTCTTCTCGCGCAGAGCAGCCTTCAGTTCGACCTGTCTATCTCTTAAGAATATCTCCCGCTGAGCAAGGGCGGTGCGCGCAATGTCTAGTCTGGCTTGAGCTTGCTCGACTTCCTTTCTCTTTGGTTCAACACGTTGCGAAATCTTGAAGGCTCTGCATGACTCATGCATGCACTCCATGCGTGAAATAAGCCAGCCAAACTCAAGTCCTAGGGTTTGAAGGTCTGTGAGAGCCCCTTTTGCATCCTCCAGTGAAATTTGGCCAAATTGTTTGAGGGGAATTGCATGCAAGGAAGTAAGCACTGTGGCTAGGTTGTCCAGGAACATACCGCCACCCAAAGGACTCTTTGCCCGAAAATTAGTAAAGGTCACCGGATATGTCTAATGAATGGCTTCTAGGGTGGGCAAGCTCTCCTTGCAGATGCGGAAAGATAAGAATTCCACTGTAGATGAAGGAACTGTGGGGGCCTCCTGCACTTAACATTGAGAATCACTATACGCTGGAGACGACCCCCGAGTCGGAGAGTGTGTCGTGCTATCCTCAATATCCATGACTTCGTTCCCAGTATGAACAATGAGCTGTCCAAGCTCTTCCTGAGCGGTGCTGAATGACTCCGCTCTGCTTTTATCCTCTCCTTCTGGCGTGTCCCCCTCAGCACTGGCAGCCGCGTGCCTTGGTTACTCAGTTTTTGGTCTTTGCTGCTCAGCTATTTGTTCTTGCTGCTTCAGCGCGGGTTGTTCCAGTGCGAGCTGTTCCCTCGCAGGCTGCTCCAGCGTGGCCTGCATCTCCCGGACCTTTTCTTGTAGGTCCTCAGCAGCCTCCAGTTCTAAAAAATCATCTTTGAACAATGCATGAATAACTGGGTCTATGAAAGTTGGCACAAATTCACCTATACTATGCGTGGTGCGCAGCTTAAAGCTTGGCCCCGCGGGGATTTCACCTCCTATATTTTGGAATGTGCTAGAAGAATCAGGATGTTTACCTTTCTCTGTGGGTAAAGCGCGCTGCTAAGGAGTGGGCTCAGTGGGAGGCTTGGTGGAAACTGACGGCTGGCCAAAATCTTTATCCACATAGCGGCTCTATTCGTCGCCACTATCGATATAAGGGTGCATAAACTCACGCTCGTACCCCTTGCCAAAGCCCTCAATAGTACTATCCGAGCTTTTCTCCTCTAGCTGTGTCTCTGGGGCGCGACGCCCTCCCAAAAGAATTATGCTCACTTCGTCCCCTCCAGAGCCTCACTCACCGCGTGCAACAAAGATTTCTTCGATAGGGGGGCTCACTCTTTCTTCTGTCTTGATCATTTCGAGGAAGAGATGCCTCTCTTGCGCCTGCGGGTGAGGAAGAGACTCCTCATCAAATTCTGCGGCTTGTTGGACTAGGGGAGTTGAGGTGGCCCCCGTGTTAGCCTCTTCTGCCCAAGCTGTTTTCCTTTTGTCAAAAAGGGCACTAATGGGGCTTTGGTCATCATCACTATCATTGTCGTCTGCGTGCTGTCTAATTGAAGTGGAGGGGCCTTCTTGCCCTTGAACCATGGTTGAAGCAAATAGCTTGGCCACGCGGACAGCCAAGGGGATGGTGTCATCAGAGTCCCTACTCGAGCCACCAGCGGCCGTGTCTTCAGTAGACACGGGTTGCTCGGTCCTAGCCTAAAACAAGAGAAATCGTAAGTACGTGGAGAAAACCATGGCAATGGACAGAAGTAAAGGGGAAAACGGCATACCTCATCAATCTTCTCCGCGTGCGCGGTCTCCCCTGCTGTCCTGGATCTTGTAGAGACGCTTGTAGCCTGGTCCTGACTATGGACATGGGCACAACAGAAATGGGCTCAATAGCCTTAGCCTTGGGTTAACAGCTCTGGCACGCTTTAAAGCCCAGCGGTTATGCGTGCCACGCCAATCAGCGGATTGAGCCTTGGGTGCGTGGAGAGTGAAGTTAGGTTTGTACACGACCCATGGAGGGGTCCTGATAGCTCCACCTTGGACGAATGCATAGAAGGAATCTAAATTCTTCCTCCAGAATAAGCGGTATTGCGTGGAAACCAAGGGAGGACGAACTGACTCCGGGAATCTCCAACGTCTGACCCCGTCCAAAAGGATGCTGGTATAGGAAATAGGGTTGCACAAAAAAACCGGTGAACCGTGAATCCGGTCCGAACTGAACCAATCCGGACGTTTTGGATTTTAACCGTGGATTAATGGTCCGGACACGGATCTGAAAAATAATAAACCGTGACTCGCGGTCCGAACATGGATTTTGATTTTGAAACCGCGGATTAGCCGATATAGATTGTGAGATTTTTATTATATATAATTTTAAAAAAATAAATATATATGTATGTATGTATAAATAATTTTACCACTTTCATAAATATTGTCAATTTGATATAGAGTTATAATGTTATCTCCTATAAATCTAGGAGGTAAATTGTTACCCCATTTGATGTATTAATTCCACTGACGTGCATTTGTATTGGACTTTAATCAATTCAGTAGTTGTTCACTGAATTTAGTAGGTGTTCACTGTTTTTTTTTAACTGTTTGTTACTTGTTTACGTATGACATGTAATCCGTGGATAAAATCGGAACCGATCCATGACTCGCGGATTGGATTGGAACCGAACCGTGAGACTTTTGGTCCGAACACGGATTGTATTTTCTAAAAACCGTGACTCGCGGATTAGGATTGGATTCATGCCAATCCGATCCGATCTGATCTGAACCGTGTACACCCCTAATAGGAAAGCAGGTATTGTTTGAAGGCGGCGGAGAAGTCTAGAGGCTCAGGCCCAGCACTGAGCACAACTTGATCATACCCCAACTAGCGCGCCACTCGATTTGGCCTGTACAACGCTGTTTTTCTGCCTTCAGAGCTCAGGACGGGCAAGAAGGCCGGACGACACATGCAATAAACGTTAATAAGGAGGTTTTGCTTCAGAGCATTTTGGTTAGAGAAATCTATCTTCTTTGGAGCATCCGGCATGTACTTGTAAACCCCATCCAAAGCTTGAGTATAAGGGCGCAGGTAGTAATGTGATTCGTCATCCATGGAGTCCTCCCAAGCCTTGGTAGTAGCCGTGTTATTCCAGCGGAGGATGATGGGCCGTAGCGGGCCCTCCATGACATATTTGTAACACCCGTCGGCTTCTTTCACAGGGCGGCCCCTTTTATCCAGGACCTGCTTGGACTTCTGAGCAAGAAACTTCTTTGGTTTTGGGGCAAAGATCGGGAAGTGCTCATACACCAGTGCTGTTAGAAATTGGGTATGCACCATGGAAATGATGTCATAGCAGCCCACCGACCTTTCCAAATCTGCGGAGAGACGGTCCAGTTGCTAGAAAAGATGGCCGAGAAACAACGACCCCAGAGGAAACCGATCCTCGCCGCGAGCGGAAAGGTGAACTCACTAGGGGCATCGATGGGGAAATCGAGAAAAATGAAGAACGAAAGGAAGAAAGTGATGAAGGCGGGCAACTAGAGCTCACCATTATACCCTGGGTTGTTGATGGACTGACGCTCCGCATTCCCAGGTTGCGCGGGCTGGAAATCCTTGAAGAAATATCGTATCCAAGAGCCCAGGACGTCTTTCTGTGGTCTGTTGCAGCCCTTCGTCTCCCACTTTTGTCCCACTGGGAACCCAGGTGGCCTGTAGATTTGTAAGCCAGCTTCAACTTGGCCACAACCTCAGCGTCTGCGTAGGGACCCCTCAAGGGTTCGTACACCGCAGGAGGAGAGATGTAGGAAGGCCATGGTGTCCTGGAGAGTGGGGCCAAACTCTCCCCATGGAAAGACAAAGGAGTGGGTGTCGGCACTCCAGCGCGACACCAAGAAGTAGAGGTTCTCATTCCTCTTGTTCAAAGTTAAGATTTGAGAAATCTTGACGGCTTCTAGGATGTAGGAGTCCTTCAGAACCTTCCGATGATGCCTGTCATTGAGCACGATGTCGACCCAGTCAATCCAGTAGGCAGGGGCGGTAGAAAGTGCGTAGTATTGAACCGAGGAGTACGAAAAGTCTCCTCTCTCTATGCGGAGACGTAAAATGGAAGACGGCTCGACCAGATCACTTTCCTCGAGCGATGCCTCCAGGAGGATGCACAGGACGTCGTCAAGTTCACTGCCCACTGGCTCGTAAGATTCCACTTCTCCCTGAAAGGATCATTTTTACCCTTAAGATAGGGCCCCCTATGCCACTGGTCATCTGATGGGACCGAGCCACTCTGAACTGTGGGCTTTCCCATGGTGATTTGCTCGCCATGAGGCATATTGAACAATAAGGGCTTGAGGAGAAGGAAAGAGGAGTCACAGAGAAGAGAGCGAAAATCTAGAGGGAGAAGCTCTGGAATGGAAGTGAGAAGAGTAAAGTGAAAAATTGAAATAAAGTGGTGAATCTATAGGGGAAGGAAGTGACCCAACAGTCGCAATCAATCACCATTATGGCGGAGTTCGAAGAGCTGCCAAAATAATGACCTCGTACAGCTGAAGGGATGAATCCCTGAAAAGGCGTAAGAAATCGGATAATGTGCTAACGTCACACACGCGTGAAGTTCACGCCATGCGCCCACGTGTCCCACACGCGCATGGGGGCCAATGTAGGGGAGGTCAGCGTGCGGCCCCCAATTGACCAAAGTCAACGTTGACCATCCAATAGGATGATGATAGGTGTCTCTCAGGTGGCACAATACCCGCGTGACACGTAGTGAACCTTGCGCAAGACTCCGTGCAGGGGCCACTAGCATGGTACTACCCAATGATAGGCGTCTCAGTGGCGTGCATTCTAGGCCCAACAAGGGCAATGCTTGGACAACCATGGGCTATCCGAAACAGGAGAAAAGTCCATGGCCCAAGCGGCTAACGTGGCCCAGAACATGGGTGAGAACGCGAGAAGCAAGTCTAACATAGCCCAGGTAATTATACCTGCTGTAGTCTGAAGGCAGGACCCCGGGGGCCCTTGAGGCTTGGCTGCGGTATAGGCGCAGCTGAACAAGTCACGACCTTGCCCTAAGGGGAATAAGGGAGATCCAGTGGTTTGGTGGCAATAAAGAACAAGAAGTTCGCTACGCGAGGGGTGGAATAGCACGCCACCGCACGGTTTAACTGCCCGGTGGACGACGTCACCCGTGCGGTTAGGTTGTATGGAAATGACACGGGTCGTATTATAGGGTGACATCCTGGCACCTAATCATTGGTCCAAGGTACCTATAAATACGAGACATTCCCTTTCAATACCCAAAGGTTGGTGAAATCTTGGCAGACCATATGTCATCCTAGAGAGAGAAAAAGGATAATCACTGATTGAGAGGAGAATATTCTCTCTGAAAATCATCCCCATCTCCTAGGTCACCAGGGCATCACACGGATTAGACTAAGAGCAATCCACTGCTTTAGTCCGTTCTGTGCACACCTGCCCTGTTCTTCACCCTTCCTGTAGATCACTCTATTCTCATTTCTACTATGCTTTACTGTTGACTATTCTTACCTCTCCAGCTCATCTTTTTGACTAAAACAAGAACCATCACCTACACACGGCTTTGATAAAAGGAATGAAGCTAGCATGTGTGTGGGTACTACTGTTATATACATGGCATGTTTTGGCCCTTTGTGATTTTACTTTTTATTTTTTATCAGTGTACGCAAGTATATTCTTGGTAACCACCTTTTCAATCCACTTGTTAATTACTAAATTTTATTCACCTTGGTTATGACCTTTATTGTTCCTTTGATTTATTGACTTTGTGGTGTTGGATAGTTGGACTTGTGACTTGGATTAGCTGGATTGTTTGCCTTGTTTGTTGTTCTCGTATGTGTGCAGTGTCTAAGAGTTGCTAAAAAGATTAATAATGCATTTCGAATGTGTGGATTGAGATACTACTATTTGTGGGAAGTCAAAGTCTTGAAATATCACTGCTTGAAAATGTTTTGCTGAGTGTATTTTTATGCAATTAGTAATCTTTGTTTACGTAGCTTAGGTGCTCAATCTATGGATATCCCAATTAACCAACCAATAGAATGTGAACTTCTTTAATTTTGTGTTGGTAACTTCGATAAGTAGCTTGCAATTTTTTTTTTAAAAAAATTATGGTTGTTTTTTGTGTAATTGATGTATATTGGGGAAAATAATAGTTCAGATTAACTGAAATAGTATAATGGCTGCAAATTTTTTTTATATTGTGTTCAAGAAAAGATGTCAGTTTTTTCAAATAAGTGAGATCTTAAATAAGAAAAGATCACGCTTATTTATTTTTCATCTCATTTTTAGTCATAAAGATCATACTTTTTAGATGTCATCATATGTTACATTCAATCACGGTTTTAGAAGAAAAGTGAGATCGAAAACCCACAAAAAATCACATGGAATTAGTTTTAATCTTGGTTTTTACAAGAAACAATCAAGGTTTTTGACTGTGATTGTTGTTATCTTTCCATCACGCTTATAAAGCGTGATAGAAAACAATGATTTACCATGTTATCCGGATCCATCACGCTTTTGTGGGCGACATGGAAAGTGAAACATCACGCCTAAAAAACGTGATGTTTATGGTTTTTTGTAGTAGTGACTCGTAACAGGCACAAACAATACACGTACATTCTCTAAAATTATTCGTACAATATGCTTTCAAGTTACACCCTTCTTTTGATTACATACACCAAAAAAATTCATAACATTCTACGATACACCAGGCGTGTGGGCAAAATCCAGCTTTATATATAATTGGAAGAGTAATTTTTTATGTGTATCATGGCAATTTACCTATATATAAACTATACTACAGGCCGTCTGTCATGAAACTTCCAATTCCAATTCTAGCATATGTATACATAACTTCAAGTTGAGCGATGAAGAAAACCCCCCAAACCGTCTATTGGGCATGACAAATTTTCTTATCCCAAACCGTATGTTGAGAGAAATAATATAAAAATACAAAAAAGTAAAAAATATGCCATTCGTATTTCTAAGTGTAGACTTCACAGATATATTATTACAACACCACGAATCCGACATACCTTAATAGTGTTTGTTTTGAGACATATAACAGATATTGAGAGGATGCTCATCAACCAAGAAGTCCTAAGAACTTAAACACCAAGACAGCCATGATATAAAGAAAGACAGAACAAACCACACAACCTCCAAAGGCTTCATACCATTGTGTATAGGTTCCGAAATCAAAGAGAGGAATTCGAATATTTATGCTTAAGAAACCTATAGCCACTATAGCTACAGTGATCATGAAACTTGCCGTAGAGATAACGAGACCCATTCGTAGAAGCTGATTTTGTTTATCGTCCAAAACGATGTTGATGTAATCTTCAGTGTCGTGGACATATTCCTGCAGCTTTAAAAAAGAAAAAGAAAAAAGAACAACATTAAAACAATCACCATGAATTAAGAAGAATATCGACCCATCTTTTTTCTTTTTCTTTCCATTTTTTTCATTTTTAATTGGAAAAGAAATAAAGAGGAATAAGGTAAAGAACAAAGAAATTAAGGTGCACTACTACAAAAAGGCATAAAGATCATGGTCTTTTGGTGTGATCTTTCACTTTTAATCTCGGTCAAAAAATCGTTATCTAACCTAGTGTGATTAAAAGTCCCTATCTTTCAATCACGGTTCTAGACTCTGATGAAAACTCGTGAAAAACTGTGATTAAAACAAACAAAAAAAAAACTGTGATCTTTGACAATATAACATCTCAGGTTTTGTCTAAAAACCGTGATTATTTACAGAGAAAAGATCTCAGTTTTTAGTAAAACCATGATTAAAAAATGAAAAAAAAAACCGCAATGAAAAAAATTTCCTCACGTCCAAAAATTGCCATACCTTGCTTCCATCCAGGTTTGATCCTTTGACCTCTTGCACAAGACAACCAACACCCATACACCCCACCAATTATGCATTTCATTATGATGTTGAACTATTTAATATATATACTAGTTTTGTAGGTTTTTCACTTGCCCATATTAGTTTCTTAAACACATTGTTTATGATTTTCTAGGCTTTATGTCCTCTTATAGTTTCCAAGCTGGTTTGAGAAAGGTTAATTTTTTGTTACAACGATATTTTTTTTGGTTAAACACATATTCTACGAGTTTCTAACAACAATTTTTTTTTATTTTTAAAAGGGATGTCCCATCTTCCAATTCAGCAAAATTTCTTTCCATCAAAACATCTAAATCCCTATTCTCTTTCTCAACATAATTATGATCCTCCAACTCAATAATTTTCATCAAATTGAAACTTTTCTCCCCATAAAATTTTACTCCCAACCGTTCTCCAATTTCCATCACATTCTGAGCCTTTTTTTTAATAAGACAGAAAATAAGAAAGATATCAGTTTTTGTAAAAACGTGATAAAAAAATTAGAGTTAGATTTTTTTATCACGGTTAAGTACAAAAACCGAGATGAAATACAGGTTAATCTCGGTCATCTATGAAACGCGATTAAAAATAAAAATAAAATTATCTCATCTTACTTACAATCACACTTTTTAAATGACTGAGATCAAAACTCTTACTTACAATCACACTTTTTAAATGTCTGAGATTAAAGCTTAATTTTATTTCTATTTTCAATCACGTTTTATAGACGAACGAGGTTAAAATTGTCTTTCATCTCAGTTTATGTACTTAACCGTGATAAAAAATCTAACTCTTACTTTTTTATCACGTTTTTACAAAAACTAAGATCTTTCTTATTTTCGAGGCTTGATCTTTATAACCTATTTATCAATCCTCTAAGTTCACAAAAGATAGCATTGTAAGTTTTGAGGAGACTACTTTTTTTAACCTCATAGTAAAGGAGACTTGAGAAATAGAACTATGATAAGGACATTTATGTAGTAAAACGGAAAATTTAGAGTTATAGGACGGCATTGTGTTGTATTGTTGTCCCCTTTTCTTTGTATTTTCATGGGGCATGATATCACATTGATTACGGACTACACATCTATACAATCAAATTGCCACTCAGGATACATAATAATCCCAATAGCACGTTTGTTGTAGAATGTCAATTGCTTAAGCCATCAAATTGTGGCAACCTCAAGGGTGGGTGTGTGTCACTCATTATGAAACACTACAATGAAAATAGTGAATCTACTATATGGAACAGAAATAGCATAACTCTATTTGAAACGAAATAGCAAAAACAACGTACTGTTGATAGTTTGTTTAAGATTCCCTCAATTTCCACAAAGTAGGATCCCACTAGCATTTCTAGCTCTTCTACATTTGGCTTGAGATCGCTTGCAAATAAAGTGCTGCATTTGCTGCTCATATTCTCATTGCTGAAAGTGAAAACCAATAGGCATGTTGAAGGACGTGAATGAGAACTCTAGTGAAAATTGAGAGAAACGTCTTCTTGATTTATAAGAGGCTTAAAGCTTAACATGGTAGTGACAAAAACCCTCGACAACATGCATCAAATTTTGAGTGGAATTTGAGCTAATCTCTGTCAAAAGCAAGATTCAATATACATCACAGTGAACATGATTTGATTTCCAAAGTCTGAACTCATCTTTTTGATAAGTGATCCGATGAGTTAAATTTTTTCTAAACCTAAGTTCTTTCAGTTACACGTTAGAAGATTTTATACTACTCCAACCTCTACCCAACTGATCAACAAGGATGTTAACTTCCTTTTCATAGGAATTTAATGTACTGTTCATTGCACCTAAATGCAACTAAAAACCGTTTGGTCAAGTGCTAATTATCAAAAGGAAGAAAGAGAATATTCAATGTTCATTTATATTTTTAAAGGATAGAAGTGAATAAAATGGCATCTAGCATTCTTAAATCAAGGCGGGTGAGGTTTCAAAACAAACATTGGCAGTGAAGTTTTCAAAATTACATGTTGGAAAGTTATTACAAGAATTTGGAAGAAAATCAACTTACATATCAGTACCCAATAAAATCACATCTGCATCATCATCCATCTCATCCTCTGATACGCCTTCATGTTGCAAGGTGGCAAGCTTATCAGTCAAGTACATCTGAGCCATATCCATGTCATCATCTAGTATATGTTCAAATTCGTTCCTCACCTATAAACAATATGGCATTATATCAAATCAATCAACCACTTAACAAAATGATCACAATCTTATACAGAAATAAGAAAATAATAACCTATGAAGTGTTTTTACCTACAATAAGCTCAAAATTAGGAAGGAGACAAAATTGCAGTAAACTCATTGATCTTACAACATCAAATGAATAACAGAGGTAATAACTAAAATTTAATTTTCAAGATAGGAAGACATTCAATTAAATAGGAGTTTGGTTACATAGCTTTGTTCGGATTGCTTCTCAGCCATTTTCAAAACAAGTTTTGTGGTGTCTACCTCACTCATTGTCTGACATTGTACAGACTTGAACCAAACTTGTTTTTTCTAAAATTTGAAATGCCCACCGACTCAGGCTCCACTGGCCCCCTCACCCCAAAACTTGTCCTCCCTCTGTCAAAACGTGATTGGCTGATGGGTGAAGGTGATCTGCCCAAGACTTGAACCAAACTTGTTTGTCAAAACTTGTCCTCCGTCTGTCAAAACGTGATCTGCGACCAACTCAGCCAATGCGTGAAGGTAGACCCCATAAAACTTGTTTGGAAAGTGGCTGAGAAGCAATCCGAACAAAGCCCAAGTGTTTAGGGTGAACATGAAATTGGATAACAGTATCATAAATATCATGAAAATTAACAATAGTATTCAGAGTGTGAAGGTGTGAATTTTCAGTCTAAACATAAGCAATTTCCATTACACCAATAAGGAATATTATTATTATTTTTTTGATAATGAAAACGATAGATAAAATTACGAGCGAAAGACAATTTATGGTAACTCATGAGAGTATTCTGCCCTTATTTCTATTGAAGAAAAACTGGACCGCTTCAAGTTTTGGCTATTATTCGTGTGCTAGTAATGTACTAATGTTTTTAATGTGGCTTAAAAGTATTGTGTATCAAATAAATCAATAAGATAACACTATACCTTCTGCACACGCCCAGTCAAAGAAACCAAACGACCTTTAATGACTCTCACGCGTTTGAGATTATTTGTACTGGTTTTAGCCGACAATTGATCCAAAGTGGGATATGCCTCTTCCTCCAACGTTGATGTCTAGATAAACAAGCAAACATGATTCGCAAAATTAACGTCTTTAAAGAAACTGAAATTAAACCATAGTGACTGGCATAGTTAACAATTACCTTAAAACCATAAAAGTAGTCCAAGAACAAAAAACTATTCACAAACCTAAATTAACATTGATGATTAGAGACCAGATCATTCAAAACTATAAATCAACCATAAATTTCCACTAATTTGATCTCATCGACTCTCTTACCACTTGTGATAGGACTCGTTGACTCCTCTATATAAGATATAAGATATGCTGGTAAAAAAACTCCTTTATATAAGACCATATTGGTTGTTGTCTATAAGAGGAAGTCATGTGACCAACAACTGCATGATACATGATTCGCATTATTTTAATGAGTGATCGATTATTCTATCTTCTGACATGATATAGATAAGTAAATTGAGACAATCTGGGAAAGTTCAAGAAATGCATGCACTGCTCATTAAATGATGTTATGAGTTGAGGAATTCACAAGGGAAATGGCACAGATATATAACAATTAACAACATATAGATTCCATAAAATCACATGATTGTTGAAGATGACTACCATGTATCGGTCAATAGCATTCTTGGCTTCACGCTCAGACACACTTCCAGATAGGAGAAGTGATTTGGATTTTGGTTGTGAAATCATAATACTCCATCTTAGAATTCCCTCCTACAATATTTGACCTTCTTCGTGGTCATAAACAAAAACAAAGAGTGCACTTTTAAGTTCTCAAAGATAATGGGCTGGACATTAAAAGCTATTCGTCTCCTTTGTGTGAAACTTTCGACCCGGATGAAATTGGATTTCATTATTGGGTTTCCATAGGAATACCAAGTACCAAGGCCTTGACAAGCCAAACTAAATGGAAACTTTGGAAACTTTAAAAAATTTGGCTTTGATTTCCGTAGGACTTATAATTATATTCAACCAAAATCTATAAAAAATTTGGAAACTTTCAACTTAACTCTTGCGATATGTCCGACACAAATATCAATTTGCAAGATTTGACATAATCAGAACTTATAAGCTTACTTAATGGGATATTATAATTCCCTAAATCTTGATGTTGACGCCATCTATAACTATCATTCATGCAACATCGCGACATAACTTGTAATAATCCAAAATTTTTAATAAAATTTTGGATTATTTAATTTAATTTTAATTACTTTAATTTCATTATTTAATTTCTAATTGCACTTAGGGCCCTTAATTTGCAATTACTGCGGTTTATACCCTAATACTTCCAAATTGCTACAAATTCGACCCTAAGGCACGTTTACATTTTAATTGCGAGCATTACATTTTTATAAATTCATTTCATACATAATTATACACTTTTATACACATACACAAGCAATACTAGTACACATACACACATATGTGTATACATATACTTTATACATCATCCTACACTACCCAACCACCACCAACCATCACCAATACCACACTCTACCTCCTCCCATCAGCCAAAATCAGTCAATATGACCTCCCCTTGACTGCCATACACTCCACCACCCTCCCCCATCACTTCCTAACCCGCTATAGTACTTCTTTCACAAATCCTACACTCCAAACTCCACCCAAAACTCATTTTATACTCCCCCAAACCCCAAAATTCGTCCAGAACATATACTGCCCCTCTCATTCACTCTCTTCCTCCTCCAAACTCTCCCAAGAACTCCCAAACCAAGAACACAAAGCCTCATTAACATCCTTCAAGTTCTAGAGTGAGAAAAGTAAAAAAAATTGGGTTTTCACTTCAAAATATCAACCACAAGCTCCCACCTCTCATCTTCCACTTCAAGATCATTCAACACACTCCAAGGTACCCACATTTCACCATAAAAGCCACACAAGGCCAGCCAAAGAGCTCCCTCCACCGGTTTTTCGCAAAAACCCATTTTTTCGCCAAATCTTCGCAAAACAAGGTAGAAACTCGTACCCAACCTATTCCAAGCTTTTGAATGAGTTATAATAGTCTAGGAGTAGTTTAAAGTTGATGGTTTAAAGCCCCAAGTCAAGGGTTTCACGAAACCCGAGCCAAAACGCGATGTGACCCTTTTTACCCGAAACCGGGTTTTTGTGCTTAGTAAACCTTAAATTTATTGTGGTTCATGTTTTTAACTATTCCAAGCATGTTTAAGACTTTACTAAGTGTTTAGTGAGTTTCTCCATGAATTTATTGTGATTAACCTTGTTCTTGATTGTTATGTTAAAGTTAGGGGTTTAAAGTGTAATTTTGTGAAAGTTGGCGTGCGTACTTGTGTATTATTTACGAAACCTATTTTTATCAACTAAGTGTCAGTACTGAAAATTTAGGAGTGTAAAAAAATGACCAGAATGCCCTTCGGGTGTAAAATGACCATTTTGCCCTTGTGTGTGTAAATTACTTAATGTGTAGTTTTGTACTTAGTAAAAAAAAAAAAAAAATCAAGGAATTGCATTTTATGACAAGTTAGGACTTTATTAACTAAAATAAAGTATTTTTACGTATTTACCCTTGTCGGTGGCAAAATTACATTTTTGCCCTTGTATTATGTTTATTTACAAAAAGGCCCCCAGAATTTGTAAATTTCACTAAGGACCCTAGAGTCGTGAAATTATGTTGGACACCCTTGTACTTACTTAAAATGACGTTGGTGACCCTTACTTTCTTTAAATTACATTTTGACCCCAATAGTTTAGTAAATTACGTTTTGACCCTTGTAGTTTGAATTTATTACATTTAGACCCCTGGTTTTCGATTACTTGAATTTCGTGAACCTGTGAATCGAGATATTCGGTTGTGACCCTTGTGATATCATTATCGCTTTGGTTCTAGTGTTCAATGCACTTTCCATAAACGTATTGAATGCTAGAATGGACAAGTAGGTTCCCGGGTTGGGTGATCGTATGCGGATATCACATAGACGATGAGGTTAATGGAAAAGTGAATTAGAATTGATTGATGGGGAGTTACCCCGAGATTGTTGTTGAATGGGAGTTCCGCCAAGTGATTGTTTCAGAGGATTGTTTGGCAGTCTGCCATGATTTCAAAACCCTAGGATGTGACACTCTGTGATTTGCTTCATTTGAATTCTGAGGCGTTATAAGGGTGGAAGTATTATAGACCAGTTTCGGCTATATACCTACAGGACCTGACAGTTGCCATACGTAGCCTAGTGGTACAATTTCGTCCCTGAAAAATTCATCCTTGCGAGGCGGCTGACGGCTGGATTAAGTACGTAACTTATACCTTCTGTCGGGGCCCCTGAGTGAAGGGCAAGCAAGGGGGGAGTAAATCATAGTTTGGTCATAGTCCTTAGTGGTTAACCGGGAGGAAAGTTCTCTAGGTTGAGAACTTAGATATGTAAGTTAATGGCTAGTAATGAAATCAGCTATGTGTTTAATTTCTGCTTTACGATTTATTTCTTGCTTATTCCTTTAATTACTGCTTTTCAATCATATATGTTGTACTTGTATGTTTAACAAGGGTTGGGAGGGTTAGAGTAGCTATTGAGTGATTTATCGCTCACGGTGTTACACTTCGTGTGACCCTGTTATAATACTATGATGTTGCTTCGCGACTCGGACGTATTATGCCAGACTGTGATCAAGCAGGTACTGTTGGTGTCGAAGGAGACGGTTATTTCGGAGCCGAGGGTTTTCCGGCACCAGGCTCAGGAGGAGCTGTGGAATCTAGAGTTGAACCTTAATCTGTAGAACCCACCCCTTTATTTTTAATGTTGAATTTGTAATATTAATTTCTCAAACCGTACTAAGTATTTTGTAATGGGTTGCACTTCATGTTTTTCAACGTGTACTCTGATGGAAACTCTTTTTATTAAATTAATCCTAATTAGTTGTCTTAACTAATGCTTCCAAAAATCGGGGCGTTACATAACTCACCAAGACTATTGACGCCAAAGAGTATCTTACTATTTAATAATCCAAAGTCATGAACACTATATGCACATATTCATTAATTATCTTTGGGTTAAGAGCATAAACATTCATAATAGCTAAAGATGTCAAATGGGTCACGCTCTGCCCAAAAAGTTTGTTTATTTTCGTGCCAAACGTGCTTCATGTCATGCCTAGCCCAACCCATTTATTAGTTGTGAAGTGTCGTACCTGCCATTTTAGATCTAATATGCTCGGCCCGGCCTAGCCCACGGGCAGATCTAACTCCGTGTTCTGTTGTGCTTGCGCCAATTCCCATGTCGTGTTGTGTTGTGCCTGTACTCAATTGGGTTTTTTTTTCTAGGCATTGTAAAGAAGAAAAAAAAAATCCCTCAGATAGAAATTTTTTACAAATAGCTATAATAAAATAAAATAACAAAATTAATAAAAGTGAAGTATTACTTATGTATCTATGGGAGAAGCACTTAAGTGGTCACGTGGTTGAATTTCACTCCTATAAGTTAAGTATTACTTATGTATCATGATTTCATAAAACATTTTTTTAGTCATTTTGGTTACAATTATGTATTCATGATTAATTTTTACTACTATAAATTAAGTATTCATGATTTTTACTTGTGCCGTGCCATGCTTGCGCCTGTGCTTTTCCGTGCTCGTGCCCGTGCCCGTGCCCGTGCCACACCAGGCCAGCCCAGCCTAGCCCACCTATAGGGATGGTGATGTGTCGTGTTGTGGCCCGCCCCTCTTAAACGTGCCATACTAGTGCCGAGTTGGTGCCAACCTGTCTCGTTTGACACCTTTAGTAGTAGCCATTTAGTGTTAATTAATTGTCTTATGATGTCAGTATAAAGACAATTACCTCAACACAATCATGTTCAATCCATCCAAAGCATACTAGCACAATGAGTTGGACTCGTAACATTCTCTATAGTCAAGACGGACCTATTAAAATATCGAGTTATAGCCTTACCGATGGTGTGTCTAATTCTATCTAAAACTGTGAAATCTATATTCACTCCATTCTTAATTGTTAGTCCCCTTTGGGAATCTTTTAAGAGTACATCCAATGATTACAATTTAATTCAAATTTGAAGGTGCTATTTCGTTTATTGCCCCTTATTCTATCTCAATTGAAGAACATTGATAGATTTTTATGATGTTAGTTTTGGAAAATTGCCGTTATTAGATATTTGACTGTCCAAGAGGGACAAATATTTTGGAACATAAATAAATGGAATAGTTCACTAACAATTAGGAACAGAGAGAGTATTCCACAAGAACCAATGATCCAATCTTTCATGTGTGTAAATCGAAGTATCATCAATAAAGAATAAGAGAGACATGCACACAAAATCATATCATGCAAACATTGCCCACAAAACTAATGTATTGCCCACAAAACTAATATTGTAAGAGGCAAAAAATTAACAACGCTAATCTCGGGCTCTTAATTGAGATCGAATTCGCTTGGAAGGAACCTTGATTCTTCCAACACTAGCAAACTATTAGAGCACCTTTTGCCCTAGATGGCAAAGACCCTTCAATGCTTAAGTTAGTACGGTGGTTTAGAGGAAAAGTATAGACGAAATGCTTGTAATTAGTGAATTACAGCATATCTTTTACGTTTAGGGTTCACCTGTATTTATAGCTGATTGTTTGATTGTTATTCGATTCACTTTCCTTGTGGAGATCTTTCTTTGTAAGGACTCTTTCTTGTTAGGGATCATCCTTATCGGGTTGTTGCATCTTGTGATGTTGGATTCCTTATTTGAAGGAGTTTAAGCATGGTAAACTACCACGTGCGTCTAGAATTCTTCCCATATTGGGATCTTTAATCCAACTATGGAATCTCTATTCCCTCCTTGATTCGCAAGGACAATGCATAGGCATGCCGCATGCATGGTTGTTACAGAATATTCTCTGAATATTCTTTTCTCGCCTTCTCTTCACAAGGCGGCTTGGGCCTAAGGTATATCTTTTGATGGTCGTTAGCTTTATGGGGCTGGACGAGCTTCTTCTTGCTTGTCTGGATTAGGGTTATGCCTTTGTGGCTTCAGTTTGGTGTTTGTCCGTCATTTGGTAACCAAGCTGACGTGACGCTTTCTCCGCACATCTCTAGGTCACTGTTAGGGTTTCTAGAAAACACTCTTCACAAATATATAATAAAGGAATCAATCAACTAATAAAAAATTAAATAAATATTTATACATTACATAAAGACATAGTAAAAACATAGTTTTCAATTTAAAATTTTAACTGAATTGTATGTACCATTTGTGACTAAAAATTAGAAATGTATGGTTAGTGAGGTGAAAATGAGCGGTAAGTAGAGCGCCATTGAATTGTAACAAAGGTCACTCCATTTATTAGTAGATTCACGTATAATAATCTAAACAATCATGCTACATGTACAACCATTTTAGCTCCAACCATTTACAATCTCCTCGCATACATGTGGGGCCCACACACAATTATGGATGTAGGCCACATGTGTATGTGAGGGAGTTGTTCATGGTTGGAGCTGAAATGGTTGTACATATAGCATGTGTATGTGAGGGAGTTGTTCATGGTTGGAGCTGAAATGGTTGTACAAGTAGTATTTTTGTAATCTAAACCCAACATATGAAGATGAAGTGGTAACTAGCTATAAATAGTACTTAAACACAGTAAATCATAAAATTAGGCTCCATTTGTTTGGGCGTAAAATATCTTATTGAATTTTTTTTAATATTTGGATATTTGGTTGCACAAATTAAAGATAAAAATGTTTTAGGTGTAAAATATTTTCCCCCAGTTGAAGGAAAGTGACTTTTCCCAAAAGCTCTAGTAAGTCATTTTCCAAGCTCCTGATGCCTTTCTGCACTCTGGGCCAATCCTCTCTCTCTCTCTCTCTCTCTCTCTTTCTCTCTCTCTCTCACACACACACACTCACACACACATGTATATACTATTTCTTTTAACAATCCATATGTATATATACAAAATCGTGTTTCACAAAATTTGTTAAACAAGACATTCAATTTTTTCTTCGACGTGACCCACCCCTCTATTGTACATGTATATACATCCTTGTCAATCGCTTCCTCCAAATTATTTTTAAACATTTTTAGTTTTGGAGAAATTGGGAGAGCCAAAACTTTGAAAGGTGCTGTTGTTCCAGGAAATCTTTTTTATGAATGTAAGTTTTACATATCTATCAAACACCGGAAAAACATTTTCAGCAAAATCATTTTACAAGAAACAACGGAGCCTTAAAAAAATACGGAGTAGTTTCTTCTAATTTATTGATGGGCTCGGTAGGCAAAGTACGTACCTCCAAGTGGCCAGTACTTCTCTTCTTAGGCTAGCTAGTGATAAATGTAGACAAAGTTGGCAAGGCTTTCGTGCTAGTAGCTTATGAAACAGATGCCTCTTGACTCTATTTTCAAGCTTGGGCTTCTGTTGGATATTGCTTAGTTTAGATGGACCTTGCGGAAATTCTTGCTTAGCTTTTCGTAAAAAATTCTAGACATAATTATTCGGCTCATCCAGAAGAATCAGAAAAATATAAAATAAAGTATTGAATTTGAAAAAAGTTCAAATGCGATGACACAAACGACAAAAAAGTCAGATGTTTCAAACTTTTTATGAATTTATTGAATTCTTTTGCGCTTTTAGTCACAAGTTTTGTAATTATTTCTGCTTGTAACATGCAACAAGGTATTATTTCTGTGGGTAATTCACAACTCTGCAGTCATAATTTACGTGGATATTAACTTGGAATTTGGAGCGTAAATTAGAAGTGTAATATGAGTACATTATGTTTTACAATTACATCCCAGTCAGCGGCAGAACCAGGAATTGAAGTAGGAGGGGGCCAAATTATGAAAGAAATTTTGGTTTTATGATTTTTTCAAGACTAAATCCAATCATTCGAGTTTTTGTGGGACGATTTTGATAATTTAAAGAATAAATGTTTGTTATTATTTGTTGTTATCGTATTGTTTGACGAATGCAACATTATTCTCACACGGTATCATTCACCATAATTTAGCCTTTTCAAAATGAAAATTGTTCTTACTTTTTAATTATTTTTGAATTTTTATGAATTTCTTAAGAATTTATATATGTATGTATGTATGTATACAAAATATACTCTAAAATAGAAAATTGGGAGGGACTGGGGCCGCGATTGATCCCAGTTGGCATGCAGTGATAGTTTCGCAAATCAAACTACCAAATCAAATTACTGGTATATTTAGACACTCCGAAAGAAAGGGCATGCAAATATAACCCTACCAGCATTTTTACTAAACCAAACTTTTCTTTTTTCTATATAAAGAAGCCAACCTCCTATCAATGAAACATAACCAAACCTAATTATTCATGCATATGTATAAAATCCTAACCAATGGGCATGGCATTTAGCAGGAAGCCACGACACTATAATTTGCAAAAAGCAGTGAAGATTAGAAGTACATAGCGACCATGCATGCACTATTGTGATCATACCTCAGATTCAAGGCTCTTGCACACAGATTGTAGGCAAATTTCAAGAGCTCGAAACTCGAAAGGTAAAGGCTTTGAATATCTCATCTTTGCCTCGCGCCTACTTCCACTTGCTTCCGGTGGCGTATCGGTGGGCAATTGCTCCATAGCTTTCTCTCTTGTCATAGTAGCCTAGATGCATGCAGCACCAACATAGTCAAAAGCCGTCAAAGCCTAATACTTATTACCTCGTAAATGTTAGTGAAGGCTTTGCTCATCAAAGAAATAAAAACTATCGATCGTTAGGTGTTGTGGGCCTTGTGGCGATTCGAGTATTCAACGAGTTAACTCAATAAACACAACTGCAAGCTAAAAGCAACATTTTTAGGAATTTTTTTGAAAAATATTGATGCATGTAAGTTGTAACCATCACTTGTCCAGTTCCATTATAGTTCTCATAATCACATTACAACAACCCTCCACTTGTTTATAATGTTTGAAAAAACAATATGTAGTAAATGAAAAGGAAAGGCCCATTACCCAGTCAATATTGTCCCCGTTTATCAAGGGGTTCTTTCAGGCCGGCCCTCTTTTGAGAGGGTGTTTTCATCTAGGCCCCGCGTCATACTCTTTCATTTAAACCCCTTTTGTCGCGCGTCAGTTGATACCTTTATCTTTTTTCACGTGCGTCACATTCTCTACTCTCTCTCTCTCTCTGCTCCGTTTACCCAGTTTACTGCCTTACTCTTTCTTGGGCCGCTTCCCTAGCAATGCAGAGTACTGTGTCCCAACTTCTCTCATGTACACCTGGGCAAGTAACCACCAGCCACGTAAACCCCTACCCCCTGCCACCTGCCCACTACTTTCCTTCTGTGACTCTAAAAAACACTGAACAAATTAGAAAATTCAACCGCGTAGTCCTTGCATTTCTACCATCTCTCTCTCTCTCTCTCTCTCTCTCTCTCTCTCTCTCTCTTTTATTTTAGATTTCAAAATTAAATAACATTTTTTTATACACATTTATTTATTTTATAACAATTATATATTTGAAAACTACTCAACGAGATCTTTAAAATAACATCCACATTGAATATGAAAATATGTACGCAATAAAAAAATTTATTTACACTCCTTATCACACAATTCACACCCTCCATAACAAAGAATTCACAGGCCTAATTTAGACAAATACACAATTCACAATCCAAAAATGAAAGAATTCACGCCCTTTAAAATACAGAATTCACACCCTCCAAAATTTTTTTAAAAAATCATCCACATCAAATGCAGGATTCACACATCCTTTACACAATTTTACACTCTAAAAAAACACAATTCACACCCGAAAATGAAAGAATTCACACCCTTAAATGTAGAATTCACACCTTCTGAAATGAAAGAATTAGCACCTGGAAAGAATTCATTGCATTGCTGAATAATTCATACCCTCCAAAAATGAAAGAATTCACATCCTCCAAAAAATAATTTTTCTTTTTGCGCATAATTTCATATATAATATGGGTTTTGTTTGATAGATCTCGTTGAGTAGGTTCTAACAAATTTTTTTTTTTCAAAATCGGAAATATAAATTAAAAGTTAGAAACATTTAATGTTTCAAAAAATAAAAAGAAGATAGAGAAGAGAGAGAGAGAGAGAAGGAGAGAGAGTATGGCACTAGAGAGAGAGAGAGAAGGACAAAAAATAATGGGGAGGAGAGAGAGAGAGAGAGAGAGATAGAGAGAGAGATCAGAAGAGAGAGAGAGAGAGAGAGAGAGAGAGAGAGAGAGAGAGATGTACAGTTGTACTCCAGAAAAGCATGGGAGAAGGAGAGAAAGAGAGAAAGTGGGCGGTGCGCGCGCATGTGAGGTTTTCTTGAAATTGAAACACATTAAAGTGCTTGGATGGGACAAAACAACAAAAATGGGACCGCCAGTCATTTCCCGTTTATCAAGAATTCCACCAGGGTTAGATTGGCAATGGACCAACCTTTTTCTCCTTAATTACTCTACGTAGGCCCGTTTTGGCTTAATAAATAAATCGGATTACTTTTTTGTCCTTATTCAATTATTTTGCATTCGTTGTTTTGCGTTAATTTTTGTTAAATAATAGATTTTTTTCAATGAGAAGAATCTAAAAAAAAATTATTAACCAAACTAATATCCAAATTAAATTCTGTTTGGTTTGGATTATTTTTGTCTTTAGTGAACATTTTTAAGATTTTGATTGAAATTTTTATATACTTTTTAAATTACTCTCATGAAGACGAACCAATAATCCCAACAAAAAAAAAAAATCGACGGGAAACTAGTAAATACACACACACACACGCACAAAAAAAAAAAACATACTCCGTATCTAGTAAGGGCTCTCTTATATAGCTATGGTGTGAGATTTTTTGTTCGGGATCGAATTTTGACAATCCGAACCATTAGATGTGTTTGAAACCTATCTTTAAAGTCCAACGCAAGGATTTCTACAAAAAAAATATACCCGAAAGGCCTTCATCCGAGCAGTTTTCGATAAAAACATACATATACATTTTTATCTAAAACTGCTCGGATCAAAACCCTTCTGGGTATTTTTTTTTTATTTTTTTTACAAATCCTCGCGTTGGATCTTGAAAACACGTTTTAAATACATCTAACGGTTCGGATCGTCGAAATTCAATCTCGAACAAAAATTCCTGCACTGTAGAAAGTGAGGGAGTCTTTATTAGATATTTGTTGTATATAATAATAATTCAAATTTGGATAAGTTCATCTCTTATGTAAGAGAATCCGGACCATTAATTGCAGAACAGACGGCCGTAATTGCTTACTATAGAGGTGTAGTGAGGTTACTAACCACAGGTCTCCCGATTCCGAAAAAATTGTACTCGTTTTCGACGAGAAAAAATCGAGAAAAAGGGGAAACTGAGAATCAGATTTGATCCATAAGTTCATTGTCTTGATCCATTGAGCTCTATGACTCTATCAAAACATCATCCTCGTTTCTGAACTACTACCTCCAGACCCCTCACCATTTCAAGGTTCATGCCTACTACCATCCTGCGAAGCTTGAAAAGAAAGCAATAAAAAAATAACAAAACAAATTTGCTTACACTAAAATCTGCAGAGAGCTTGAACTCGAGATCGTAAACAAAGGAAGCGATACGAGGGTCTCTAGGGTTGGGAACCAGAACTTCCTCGGCAGTTACAATCGCCTTGACATGCTCCAAATTCACAACCACCGCTCTCTCTCTCCTAAGAACCGCAGCCGGATACGAGAGCTCCGGCTCAACCACCCTCAGATCGTGCGCCGTGATACCAGTCCGGCGCATGACCGTTTGCTTCCCCAGTTCTTCGACGCTAACTTGCCCTAATTTGGAGACGACGAGCCACGTCCTTGCTCCGGCGCCCTTCCGCTTCGACTGAGTCTGAGTCTGAGAAGGAAGACGGGGAATGTACCTCCGATTGAGCTCGATCTGATCCCCCATCTTTAGCGGGGAATTCAAGAAGTAGGGTTTTTTTACCTGATCCAGTGGCTTCCATAAGTACTATGATTGTACGCATCTGTACTGAGTCAAAGGGGTTTCTATTCATTTCTTTTCTAAATCTTCTGGGGCAGGAATGTTGGTTTGTAGGGGATCGATTCAACTGGGATAGGCTCACCTCGAGACTCAATTGCACCAGACAACGACACCCTTAAAAGTTGCTGATGTTTTGGCGAAAATAATCTAAATGAATTATTATTTTGTCTCTATTCAATAAAAAAATGCATTTGTTCGGTTTTGAGTCGATTTTGTTTTTGTTTGGATTATTAGTTCGTCTCAATGAGAACAATATTTAAAGTACAAAATTATTAACCAAACTAAAATTTTTATGAATAAAGGCAAAAATATTATCTCATCCGTCTTTTTTAAAATGTATTACTTTGTAAATGCAACCTATTAAAAAGACATTATCATTACACCTATCATATTCACTTTTACCCACTAATTCTTTACCTATTAACTTTTCAAAAGGCAAAATAATAATTGTACAGACTTTCGGAATTGGAGATCTTGTAGTGTGGTGCCGCGCACTATAAGGTTGTAGTGCGGTGCCGCACTACAGGATCCTTAGATCCCAAACTTTCATTCATTAACTTTTCAAAACACACACTCATTAAAGGCCAACACATAATAGAACAAGTAACAATAAAAAAAGAGACGGAAAGAGTACAATAATCTACAAAAATTTAGACTATCTTTTGTCTTTAGTGAAACTTAAAAAAAAATACACAGGGAAGTAGCGTTTTTGAGTCAAATGGTTGAGAGATTTGTGTACGTAGAGGAGTAGTTATGTAGAACAATGTTAACTTTTTTTTTTTTTTTTTTTGATTAAGAACAATGTTAACTGATACAGATGAAAACGTCAACGGCTTCCCTGTGTACTAATAATGTACGCATCTTTGTACGTAGTCAACCGGGTTTTTATTCATTTCTTTTCAAAATCTTCTGGGGAGGGAATGTTGTTTGCGGGGCCATTCAACTGGGATCGGCTCATCTCCAGGGTCCAGACTAAACTCCACCAGACGACGACACCCTCAAAGTTGCTGATATTTTAATCCAGCACTTGACCTTTTTTAAAAGCTCTATGTACTAGTTTAACGTAGCTCCATTTTTTTCTTTTTTGTCTAAATGACTTTTTTACCTTTTCATAATTTCTTAGTCAGCTTTCCTCATAATTTTTGAGATTAATCATTCTTATCGACGAGAGTAATCAAAAAACTACTATAAAAATGTAATGGCTGTCATAACAGCCGAGTTATTACTCCCCTTAATGAGGCTATTTGTTGGTTGGGTTTATACTAATTATAGACTTTGGTTGCAATTACTTTGCTTGGACACCCCAATTCGGACACTCCAAATACCCTTAAGTTGTGGCCGGTAGGCTCCCCAATGATGACATGGATCAAAATGTGCCTTGAAAGCTTCGAATAATGCTCTTTGTACTTAAAACCCAAAAAAAAAAAAAAAAAAAACTTTTCAAACAATCCCAACAATAACCATATTCTAGTATATTCAAAACCCTCTTTTTCGAAGTATAATATGTCTTAATCCATTTTAAAATGATGGAGGTGTTGGAATTTAAACTCAAACTGTTAGTTTGTTTTTTGCTGAGTCATTATTTAGTTTGAATAAGTCTGTAACATTTGCAGATTTTTAGGAAGTTTGTTTCCAGTTGTTTGTTGAGTCAAGTAGTGCCATAAAAAGAGGTTTGATGGATATTTTCTTCAGGCTAAAGTTAAGGATTAGTTGGAGAAATTCTAGGAGTCAATTGGAGTCTTTATTCACCTATATATAGGTGCAGTACTTGCTGTTCATTTTTTAGTTGAGAAATTAATAAAATCTCTTTCTTTCTTCCATTGTTTTCTTGCTGTTTTTCGATTTTCGTTTTGGAAAATTAAAGGCTTCAACTTTAATTTCCCTCAAGTGGTATCAGAGCTAGAAATATCCAGTGTTCTTATTGGTCTAAGTTCTATTTCTTAGATTACTTATAAGCACTATCCAGCAATGAACGGGATTCAACCTCAGCTTCCGAGGTTTAGCGGAAAACATTTTGATCAATGGTGTATCCAGATGAAGGCGTTGTTTGGTTTTCAGGAGCTATCCGAGATTGTTGAGCTCGGATACGCAGAGCCAGTGGATCAAGCTGCAGCAGCAACACTTACTCAAGTCCAGAAGGACAGTTTGAGTAACAATAGGAAGAAGGACAGTAAAGCCTTATCCTTTCTCTACCAAGCTGTAGATGAGATTGTCTTTGAAAAGATCTCAAGTGCAACTACGGCTAAAGAGGCACGGGAGATGCTGCAGAAATCCTACAAAGGCGATGAGAAGGTGAAGAATGTAATTAAGGTTGCAAACCTTACGAGGTGAATTCGAATCTCCTAAAATGAAAGATTTTGAATCTATATCTGACTATTTTTCCCGTGTTCAATCTGTTGTCAATCAATTATGAGTTAACGGTGAAAAGAAGGAA